>JABFPM010004074.1:0-13257 GCA_022817325.1 Idris sp. 1 HC-2018 | reverse complement strand
CGTAAGGCGCGCGGGTATTAACATTCACGAAAAAATCAAATAAAAACTTTGTTTTACCAGCACTAAGCTTTAGTACATACTTTCTATGTAAAGCTCATTATATATCTATATATATATATAACTAATTTCAAAATAAATTAACTAGCCATTCAACTATTTAAATGAACAACAAGTTTAAGTTTAAGGATCGGTATTAGCACGTTTTTTATCTTTTATTTACCTTCTCCATAAGTTGGCAATTTTGTATTTAATTTTTTCTAACTCATTATAATAAATTGATTTGAACTAATAACTTTCAGAATTCCGAAATGTATTCATTCTTGTTTGTAACATAATGTTTGGTCATAAATATATGCTATTTAAATTCGTAAATAATAACTTCCTGGATTAAAAATGTATTATTAGACAATAATTTAATTTGAACAAAGTAACATTTTTTTTTATATTAAACGATATTGAGATCACGTGAAAAGACTGATTCAATTCAGTCCGACTGAAATGTGCAATAATGTTCTTAATTAATTTTCTTACTCAATAAGATATTTTGTAACGTCAAGCTAAATCTGACAATATTAAATTTTCTACAAACGAAATTGACTTTTGACAAATTTTATAAATTTGAGTGAACTTTGAATGCAAAGCATGAATACAAAAGTAAAAGTTCCAAATTGAAATGTATTGTCTGAATAAAAGCATTTATTCAACAAAATAATTTCAATAGATACAAAAATTTATCGAACAAAAACTAGTTAATTGCATTGATCTTTCACGTCAGTAGAGAAATTGATAGTACTTTGATTTAAATATGTAACTGAACACTTCATGTTATTTAACACACAGACACTTATATATGAATCCAAATATATTAATAATATTATCGAAGAAAATATATCAATTTAAAAAAAAAAAAAAAAAATTGCCTTTCATGCATGAAGATTGAGATATTCAAACTAGCTGCCTAACATCTGAATGCAAAGAGACCGTAGAAATCGATTTCTCTTAAAACAACTGTTTCATCACGAAAGAGTAAGGAAAGAAAAAACACATAAAATATTTTCATTCTCGCCGTAATCTTTAGCGACGCCATTCGCTGTATTCTGTATATTTTTTATCACAGCCTTTTTCCAAGAGTTGTGTAATGGTAACACATACTTGATCATAGTTTTGATACTTTAAAAGATAATTTATATAGCTTTATATTTTTATAAAAATGTAAAAAAAGAGCTCATTACCTTTTTTAATATCTGACGATTACATTGGAATATTTTTTATGAATTTACTACACTACTAAAAATGATCGTACAATAAAGTGACTGCTTCGTACTTTTATTGTAAACTTTAAAATAAAAATAAAATACAGTTTAATAATAAAAATTTATAATTTAATTTGAAAATTAATGTACAAATTATTGTATCTGAATCATTATAATTTACATTCTATAACAAATATAATTTATTTCAAGATTTTGTACAAAATTTATAATTTTATGTTGCGAAATGTATCATTTATAATCGCAGAAACGTACTTGGCATTAGTTAGGATATCATTATTATTGTATGAAGGATTCTTGAAATGAATAATTTTATAGATTCAAAAATATTCAAGAATTTTTGTCGTGCTTGGCTTTCGATATTATTAATATTTTAAGAAAAAATGTTCTTAGTTAAAAGTAACTGACCAAAATTTAGTCTGTTATTTATAAAAATATAGTTGATGATATTAAAAAAAAAATAAATGAATAAAGATTATCATTTTATTACTCAAAAAACCAGTTGACTTATTAATTATATAGAGTTAGTTGATTAAAATTTAAAAATTTCATAAGGGAAACTGTTTGAAAAACCTGGTTTTTCATTAATACATTGCATTTGCCACTATAAAATATTGCATTTCTACCTGATGATTCTAACACATCACAACATCACATGAAACGTTTTGTAATTATCGATCTCGTTTCAGTATTGGAGATTTCGAAAAACCCTTTATTACGCTCCAACACCCAGTTGACTGCACTATCAGCAAAACCATTCGCAACGCGATGACTTGATTTATTGTTTTGCTACTCATATGATAGTAGCCCAATTGTCAACAACACAATTTACGTTATGAGATTCTAATAGAAATCACAACGATACTTTCGTCAACCGCCATTATGTAATGCCATTTTCTCTCTCACTATCGTCTGAAATCATCGATTTTTCTGTTTGCACTCATGAATAATTAAATTAAATGAAACAATAAATTAAACGGCAGCTTAAATTAAAAATTAAACCGTAAATACAACGTAGTTATACAAAATGATGATGTTAAATTATACAGAATTGAATATTCCAGAAAAATGGATTGTTAAATATTTATCTAAATATCACAAAATTAGATTCACATTTGATTACTAATTTGAATACCATAATTTAAATGTAACTGTTTGGATTTGAATTTAGTTCGTTTATATTAATAAACAAAAATTAAAAATAAAACATGTAAATGTTTTTTGCACTTTGTAATTAAAAATAGTCCCTTTTTGCTTTTGCCATTCTAAATGTGCTAATTTTGCATGATTAATACTTTACATAAGTCCATGAGTCAACAAATTGAAGTACAAAATTCAGTATGCTAAATGCGGTTGGCAAATAATTAGCGTTTCATAATTAATTCACAATGACGTCGTATAAAAGTGTAGTGAATAACCCCAGTTGTCCAGACATTAAATCTTGCATTTGATACAATTAGGTGCAATACGAAATAAGCTTTGTGTGGCATTATATAGCCTGAGATAATGAGTTCGCACGAGTGATATAAATCAACGCAATCATTCTCGTGCGTGTAACAAATATATCCCAAAATGCAGCCAAATTTTCAGCAGTTTTCAAATGCAATGTGCTGCTAAGTATTTTTCACTTCGTTGGATTATGTATTCATTCAGGGCAAACATGAGAAATTCACGAAAAACTTTTCTGTGTATCGACTGTATCGAGAAGGTAACGGAATAAATCAATACGTGCTTTTGTCATGAAAACACGAAACAATACTGTCAACGATAAATTGTCTGCACATCATTCTGCTCTGTCTACTTTTATATCCTATCTTTAATTATATCCTTCAAAAATGGGTTTCAGCTTTATGTGTGCTCACTTTTTCAAATAGCCTACTTTGTCTTCTAACACTCTTTTTGATCTTTTGATATTTCCAACCATTTAAAATGATTCATTTTGACTTCACAACTTTAAAGGTATTCAAAATATGACAATCAAATACAGAAGAATCTTTTTTTGAAATTAAAAGCAGATGATAACAGATCTGTTATCTGGGAAAAAATAAGACACACGAATTTATAAAATTACACCTAAATGTAAATCTTAGGAAAGATCTGTCTTCATTTATGGTTTGTTTGACTTTTATTTAAAATCTAACCTAAACCATTGACTAGACGGGATATTTATGTCCGATTCGTGATACTCGTGAAATTCGTATAATTAACTCTTTTCATAAATTTAAACAAGGTTAATCAAATTTATTTACAATTAATTGTGAAAAGAATATGATGAATAGTATTGAATTAGTAGAAAATCAACCGGATTTGTTTGTTTCAAATAAATAAAAACCAAAAATACGTAGCTTAGCTTCATTATTATCAAGAGATGATGATATGTAGGCTATTTATTTATATTAGTGTTCGAGAATTTGCATGGTTTCAGTTGTACATGTAGATAAAATAGACAACTATAGGACAATATTTATATAGATGTGTACAGATAAAAAAAAGAGTACATAGAAAAATGCTTTCAAGTTCACATAGCATATGGGTTTTTCAAAATGTGTGAAAGTAAATGATGTCTAAAATTTTGCAAACCAATTTTATAAACACATTTGTATGAATTTGTTCTGCGACAAATTTATGCTTTTTCTGTATATGTATATGTCACTTCGATACCATCCAACAATAATGCATTCGATATCGACCGACTGACGCGTAAAAGATTTATGTTTTGCAATTTCAACTGTATATAAACTAAGGTAATATAATGATATCTCGTTAGTTTATCAGCGTGTACTAATAATTACACAAATATCAATATGAATTATTGCTGTACATCGCTATTAAAATGAAAGTCCTTAATAACCACTTGATACAACGCCACAAAATTTTAATTAAGAAAACAAAGTGTCAAAAAAATTACAAAATATATTATTTCTCTTTTGGGTACTTGTTACTTATTTTATATGATTGCAATTCACTGAACAAAAAATAATTAATTTATTTCAACTACAAATTGAATAAATATTCTAAAAAAATGAATCAACTTTTATGGCGAGATAACTAACTGATTTATTAAGAGAATTTATTTCTTTGAATAAAAGTAAATTAATAAAGTTTTATATCGTTTCAGATTTTATAAGCTTAAATTTTAGATTAAAACTAATATTTTAAGTATTAGGCTTGATGTAAATATTTTCAATTTTAGGCTTAAAGAAAATATCTTACATTTTAGGCTTGATGTAAATATTTTAAGTTTTAGGCTTAAAATAGATATTTTAAGGTGATATATGACTCGGATTGTCTGTCTCTCTCACACAAAAATAGTTTTTATGTAATATTTTTGTTAATTTTAAAATTTTTTGTAAAAATGCACGATTGTTTACTAAAAAACATGTTTCAAAGATTTTGCGAGAAGGAGTTCTTTGTAAGTTATATGAGCTAGCGTAAATTATGAGAATGTCGGTAAATTGATTGCAGTTTCTACAAATTATACTTGTTTTTGTTTAGTAAACAATCATGCATTTTTACAAAAAATTTTAAAATTAACAAAAATATTACATACAAAATATTTTTGTGTGAGAGAGATAGACAATCCGAGTCATATATCAACTTAAATTGTAGGCTTAAATGAAAGATCATTAGAAAGGTATACAAATAATGAATCACTTGTTATTAGTGGTTGGGTGTTATTACTATATTCGTAAACATATAATGCACTAGACCCTCATATTAAATCCGCTTACCATGCAAACTGTAAGAGAAATTTTAAGGAGAAACAGACTCTACAGCCGCTACTAACAAATGAATTAGAAGTTTGTTGATGGGGTTACTTATGCATGTGATAGTTATGTGTACGTATATTTAATTTATTAATAACAGTACAACAGTCACGAACTGGATGTGGATCTTACTACCCGTAATGTATACTGAAAAAGCAATTGTTTTATTCTGAAACATTAATTTAAAACACGTTTGGTACCTAATTCATAAATGTGTTTTGTACTAAAACTCTTATTTTTGTAGTTGTACATAAAATAATAAATTATAACAAGTATTACGAAAATTATAAATTAGTCTCAGTGTAATAGAGGTTGCATTATATAATAATTTTTAATTTTTCTATTCTTTTTCAGACAATTCACCTCAACATACACATGCTTTGTTAACCTAGCTGTTCTTCTTCTGGCTGCAATTAAAGGTAAGCTACAGTTAAAATTTTATGTAGCAGTATCTTTTAGCTTTTTTTTATAAGTATAGTATTCCAAGCAAGATAGAAATGAAAAATGCTTGGCGAGCAAGAATATAACAGAACTAATAGTTTATTTTACTTTTTCAAAACAATTTGCACTGGAAACAGCCATTGATAAAATTTTCTTGCAAGTAATGTATAAGCAAAACTCATGCATCGCTTATGAGAATGTAGCGAACACATTTTTCACTGCATACTTCAAGACTTTTGAAGCAAAAGCACTGTAAAAAATGGTGTATGAATTTTAAACTTTTACCATTTGTAGGTATTCAAAATTTCATAATTTTCTACCATTTCGTGTGGTCGATTTTTATATGCTTTACAAAATACTTGCAGAAAAATGTTAAAATGGTGCAATACTCATATTTATTTTAAGCATAAATGTTGGTTCATTATTGTTATTACTATTTTGAGTATCATTTTCTTATTTTAACATTAATATATAAACACTATTGACTAGCAAAATTCAGCAGTCAAATGTTTCACCTATTATTGAAGTTGATATTGATTAACACTACAGCTCCTGAAGTTAGTTATATCCCTCCTGTGGAGCCAATTTGGTCTATGTTTTGACCATTTTCTAGCTTAGTTGCCTAAGTACTGTACAAAGTAAATTACATTTTTATATTAACGCCATTATACAAATACATCAACTTTCATTAAAGTCACGATAATTTATATTATTAAAATTTTGTTTTTTTTATAATAAAATTATTAAATAATAATGAAATATATTCTTAAGATCAGCCATTTTAAAAGTGAAAAATTAAATTTCAGTTGCAATTTCAAATAAAAATTATTACAAAACTAGTTTACAAAATACAAAATAATATTTAAATTGTACTAATTATCAAAATAAAAATTAATTAAAAACTTTATCTTAATAAACAAAAAAAAAATTAATCACTATTTTAAAAGACTGTGTTTTTACATGTCAACAGTTTCATATGAACACATTCATTGTTTGTTTATTTTTGTGAAAGTTATCTAATAGATTGGAAAAAAAATTTTTTTTCACTTTTATTTTAATGAAAAAATATACAGACAAATACGTGCAACTAACCTCAATAAAGGTTTCACTTGACATATGGTTTTTAAACATTTTTATTTTATTGGAGGCAACTACTATTTTCGTGATTTATTGTTATCTTTATATATTTTAATGATTTAATGTTTGCTTTATATGAATAAAGTTAACTCATATCCAACGTAGAATGAAATGTCCATAATGGCGACAAGCTGTCACTATCATACAGACCGATCAGAAAATTTGTAATGGATACACTGAAGTTTTGCTACAATTATTTTAATATATACAAATACAATTTTCAAATAATATGTTTAAGCCTCAATTCTGTTAATTATTTGTTTAGTATTATTTGTTTATTAAATAATTTTAGTTTTATTATAAATAAAATTAACTTATTCCTTAATTTATACACTTAATTGTTAACGTCATAAAGGACACTTAAATACTTTTTAACCTAAATAGCAAGTAATTATTTTCAACAATTCGATTGCTTCAAAGAAAATAGCTGAATTCAATCAAAACAATATATTCAGTTTTTTGGGCAAATTTTCTAACAGATAAAAACATGAATTCAGTAAAATACTCGATGACAAAACAAATTTAGAAAAGGGACAAACGTTCAAAAGTTTTAAATCAATAACCAATCGATGATAATTATAACTGTGTCGCCATCTAGATGTACCCGAAAAATTTATCATTTTTAAGGAAAAGCATAAACTCAACACAAAATAAACTTAAATAATAACTCATTATGTAAAAAATATAATAAAATCACATTAATAAATAAGCAGTAATTAATAATATTAAATGTAAAATTATCAATACACAATTTTTAAATCATGGTCAGCCCTTAACGCGATGTCGAAAGGAAATTCTCTGTCTCTCTCTTATTTTTAGTGATCTTTTAAATTATTTAATAGTTTTAATTAATTTTAAAAAACAGCCATGTACCGGTGTTGACTATGGATGGGAGAATTTTATAAACTAAAAAACAACAAATATAAAAAATTACGAAAGTAGTTTCAAAAGTACGAAAAATTATTCTTTTTCTCTTTTTCTCTCTCTTCACTACATTGAAAAATCACATTAGACAGCTGATCTATCAGAGTAGCCAGTATCTGAAATATTAACTGCGTGCTATTGGTATTATTATAATGTGCAAAATAACATAGATCTATATTTTCAATTAAAACACGGTATTTACTTTTCAGTTGAACAATTTTTTTACAATCTTATTTTTTTCTTTTATTATAATTTATTTTTTTGTATATATCACTGCAAATTCACGGATGAACGAAATAACGCTGCTACTATAATATTAGTCAAATAAAATGGCGCAGAAATGTCTTCTTTACATTCCGAACAATTTACATCTCACCGAGTGTTCTAAAATATGACTAAAAAATTGTGGAACATGACAAAAATCGATCTGACGTTCACAACTTATACTTAGGTAAATTTTCTAACGCGATTTTAATATCTGCTTTTTTAAATCTCTTGAGATTTTTTTTTTAATTTTATTCTATAATTTAATCATTCATTAATTTTTTTTTTTTTTTTTTTGAAGATATACACTTTTGTAAAGTCATTAAGAATAGTCATGCAATTTTTTCAGCAATCTTAATGTTTTAATATGATATCTACTGAAATATGAAGCATTTCACGTGACACTAACTGTCGAGATTCCGCACGCCCTTAACAATCATAAATCAAATTAATTCGACCCAAGAATTGTTTTGTTAAGTTATCAGTTTTGATTTGAAGTAATCTCCTAAATAAGTTGAATTCTAAAGTCTTCAAATGCTTCCCACCAACTTTCCTAAATAGTGGCTTGCTTTCTGAACTTTTCCTGCACATTTATTACATTGTTGATTTAGTTTGCTGTTGAACATTCTCTTTGTGAATTATTTTGAAGAGTTAATTTAAAAAGTTGTCTGCTTATTCAATATTGCTATAAGATTTTGCCTGAAGAAGTTTTTCCATCGTTTTCTCGACAAATTTCCAACATACGTAGACACGCCGTGGCATACAAATAATGATTTCAATTTTTGTTTTGTTTTGTTTTTTTTTTTATTTTATTTTAAAATGTGAAATAAAATTATTTATTGGACTACATATTCATAATTTAAAATTATCAAAAAAAATTTAAATTAAAATAGAGTTACGGAGAAATGAGTAAAATGTTAATAATGATACTTTATAAACAAATTATCAATATTCAATATTTACAAATAATGAATATTGTTTAAGAAAGTTTTATGTACAATAAAAACATAAAATGAAATAAATAGTTAAATTAATTTAAAACTATTTAACTAAAAGTAAAATTGAACTTTTAATAATAACGGCAAACACAACTGAAATCAAATATTTTTTACAAACTTTGTAATATATATATATATATTTATATAAGTTTAATTAAATATATATATATACATATATGTATGTATATATATTTAATTTAACTTATCGTGAAATTTAATTAATATAATTCTGTAAAAAATGTATGTAAACATCAATAATTTTTTTCAATTTTCATTTTGTATAAGGTAGTGGAACTAGTTACCGTTAGTTTTAGAGTTATGTCATATTGTCAAACTATAAAGAAAATTACCAAGAATGATTCGATAATACTTCAATTACTTACAACTAATCAGTAAATTAAATATCTAACAATATTTACCAAAAAATCTAGGACTTCAGTTACCGTGATCAAAATCAGACAGTGTAAAACATGTTAAATAATGAATAAAGTTGATTGTATTCTACAAGTTTGCTTATTTTCTGTTCTAGTTTTTTTATATAGTAACTGGACTAATCACGGCAACCGGTGTCATTACTTTAATTTTGTTAAAAAAGAATCAGATAAATTTAAATTATTAAGAATATTTACACTACCGCCAACAAATTTGGGAGGGGGGGGGGTATTAAAAACATTGTATTAATTTTACAGGTAGAATTTACAAGCTTTAAGATTATCTTAATGAGCATAATCTGTAATCGCTTCAAAAATGATATTATTTACTCTAAAATCACTAATGTCGTTAAAGGGGTAAGTTTTATGAATTATGAATATCTTTCATAATTTCCGGTGAAAAATATGAAGATATTTCGAATTTCAACCCAATCTGTTCTCAGTAATACGATTTGTTTAAAATTAGTAATTTTTTAGTAAATCAAGAAGCATGTTTAAATGCCAGTCATCATATTTGAAGTAATTATTAATAATGCCCTTTAAGATATTCTTAAAACTTGTAAAATTTTGCAGAATGTGAAATAAAATAAAATAAACCATTTTTAAAAGAGATATATCTGTTTGAAATTATCACTTTGAAAAACACATTTTACATTTTGATAACTCGTAACCCCGAGAATCAAGCAAAATCCATTTTTAATTAAAATCCCTAAAAGCTGAAATCCCCAACTATCAAAACAAAAAAATAGTAATTATTAGTATTTCTGGCGTATTTAAAAAAATTATTAATATTGATTGATTTTCAATAAAATCACCATTTGATTGACAAAGAATATCTTGTCAACAGAAAATTACTCAATATAAATAATTAATGTAATAGAAGTTCTCCACGTGAAAATCCACGAATTTTTGTTCTTGTTTTTCCCATACTTAGAATCACCGTCCAATCAACAGACTTTGTAGAGATCTTCTTATTATCGATTAGAAGCTCCCCAAATGTTTTCAGATTTTTTTAGAGTGTGGAACACCCCTAAAAACTACCCCTACATTTTTAATATTTTTGAATAATACTTAAAATTGCCGTCCAAGCAACACTCTTAAAAAATCTGAAAAAAATTGGGGAGCTTCTATTAAGAAGCTCTCTACAAAGTCTGTTGATTGGACAGTGATTCTAAGTATTATTTAAAAAATATTAAAAATGATTCTAAATAAGAAAAAAATTTCCAAGTGGAGATTTTCTATTACATAATAATTATACATAAACATCTAGCGTAAACTGTATACTCAATTTTAACATAATCCTAACATTAATGACTAAATTATAATGCAAAATAAATTTACCCAAATTATAAATGCAAGTTAACTGTCGGCAAACGAACAAGATTCTCCAAGCATTTCAAGACAATCTCTAAATTTGATTGAAAAGTTTTAGTCGACTGGTGTGTACTATGTAGTGTAATATCGTAAATGTGTATACTACGCTGTATCTGGGGTGTTCCATTATCAATTGAAACAGGTTACTATCAGGTGGCAGCCATATATGTTGTGAACTCTGATTCTACTTTCTCTAATCCCTTAGGAAATCCGTTTGGTTCTGAGATAAGAGGAAAGTTAAAGTCTTCGAAGATTAATAATGGTTTGCTGATTATTTCCATCATGCCAAGTATCTGAAATAGTCTGTATCAGAAAATTTGAACTTCTGCTATCAGAAGGACGATCCAAGGATATCTATTAATGTCAACCTTTATAAACCAGCCAAGACATTGATAATAATTATTTACAATTTCAATAACAAAAAACACATCTTATCAGAACCAACGTACTTAACAAATTGTATTACCTTTTTTTATAGAATTATTTTCATTTACGATCTTAATGGCAATATGTAAACATAAATGCCCTACATATGCTACAGAAATTAAATTACGAAATATAATAATTGAAAAAAATAAATATGTTTTTACAGAAATCAATGTGGAGCAAGTTTAAAAATTTAAACATATTGATCATCAATGCTGTACATAAAAATGACAATAATAACACTATTGTTAGTACAAAAATATTCTTTGCCAAAAAAAATATATTCTTTTAAAGAATATGATATAATTTGGATTTCACTTTTTTAATTGCAAATCGTTTGAAGTTTTACATTTTTTCGGCCAATTGAATTAGCTTCACAAATTTCTTTGAGCTGTAACATCTAATAATTCGCTAATTAGCTTTGTTGAGCACATTTTTTATAACAGTTGTTAACAAGCAAGTCTTTGAAACATTTTATCGAGATATTGTTTACGTAAATAAATTATTTTTAAACTTAACAAGCTAATGAATGGTATTTCTCTTTTTCTCGTTAACTCCTTTACAGCTAAAGGCATTCAACAACGTTTCGTTAACATCTTTCATTTCATGATCTAATTTTCTCTCTCTCTCTCTCTCTCTCTCTCTCTCTCTTTCTCTCATTTTTCTTTTTCTCACTTAGTAATTTGTAGTTGAGCTATGTGCTAAGAGTTTCAGGAATATTTTTCAGAGTATTTCGAATAAATTGTCAGGTTGACGCCTTTTGTATAAAAAGTTGTGCGGTTATAAGCGAATGTCGTTGATCGATAAAAATCAGTTGCAAAGCGGCCTCAAGTTTATAACCAGCCGATATTGAAACGCACGAGCCTAATGGCCCAGCAAGAGCAACACAAAGCAATTGTTATTTTCCCTTAAACGCCAAAGTTTCTTCTTATATTTACAGAGTTGCTTCAACTTTTCAAATAAGTCCGAATTCCTTCTTATGAATCCAGGTAAATTTACTTCTCGTCAAACTTTTGACTGTTGGCTTATTAACTTGCATTAGTTTGCAAAATATATCAAGATTATTCTATAAATCGATTGAATGTATGAAAAAACAATCTGAAGGCCTAATATTTTTTATTAATTTTCTTATCAACTTTTTATTTTTTTTTTAAAAAGAAGAATTCTTCTAATTTTAAAGAAAGTTTTTTACCCAAAGTTCCTTACATATAAATATAAATAAAAATGTCAATGCTGACGGACCAATAGGAACCAAATTTTGGGATTTTTTTGGATTAAACGAAAAAAATTCAATAATCCATTTCTTCAGATGTCAGTTTTTTATAAGCTACCGTTTTGATACCTCTGCGATATCCTCATCAGAGCCTAATTAACAAAAATAAGATATTTTTATATAAATTGTCTGAGTTACATACACAAGTACATTCACAATTGTAATCAAAAGAGTTTTTTCTTTACATATATATACACTGACCTTTTTACATCATATTACGAAAATTTGTCAAATTATCTTTTAAAAATCTGTCGAATTAGTCGATATAATAATACATATTGCTCTTAAATTGACAATAGTCTTACTTGATTCATGGTAATAAATTAATACGTTAACTTTTGAAATTTCGTCAAGTGTTCGTGAATCTACACTGCGCACCAAAATTAAAGGGTCACCCAAAAATTTTGAAAAAATTGTGTTTTGAAAGTGCTGCCAAATCGTCAATTTTCATCAAAAAAACCTTCATAAAAAAGCAAAAGAAAGCTTGAAATCTCTACTTATTGATAAAATTGATTTAAACTAACAAATATAAACACCAGATGGCGCTATATTCGGTTTAACGCAAACCAATTTTTTGGAAATTTTTTTTCAATATCAAAAAATTTAATTTTGTTTTAATTGTAATTTTGTCGACTAAATTTGATAAAAATCTTCTTGATTCTGATTAATTTCGCAGAAAACAAAGTTAATTTGAATAAAAAATCAGAAAATTTCATTTTAAAAACCAAAAATCTATCAAAAATCAAAATTAATGAAGTTTAATCAATATTATTGATTAAAATGAAAGGGTCAGTGATTTCTATATGCCGGAAATAATTTTTTTTTTATTAAAATTTAATCTAAACGCAACTAAATTTCGATAAAAAGTTCGTTTTCTTTCAGGTGTGTATCAGTCTGTGTTTTTTTGTGTGTGTAGGATTGTCTGCGTGTATGTCCGTTTTTTTTAGGAGA
>JABFPM010004073.1:0-13258 GCA_022817325.1 Idris sp. 1 HC-2018 | reverse complement strand
GTTGAACAGTACAAATGCATGATTTGCGCGTGAATAGTCACACTGCAATCGACGCGGGCTTTTTGTGGTGTATACACACACACACACACACACACACACACACACAGGACGATGATAATGTACAAGAAGCGGGATATCGCATGGGGAAAAAAAAGGTTTCGAACAAAAAGAAAGTCGTATACACACACAAAAATAACAGCAACAAAATACGAGAGCTGACCAAAGCTGGCAAAAAATTTGGTCCGCACACACTTTGCCGACCTTTTGACGGGGATTTTAGAGCACAAGTGCATCCGATGTGTGACCCCATATCCGGTTTTTTGCGCCACAAACAAATAATTACGGTGGCTCGTTTGACGAGCAAATAATTACTAACGAACGATTAATCATTTTCAGCTCTAAAAATTTGTGCTTTTCGGGTCATTTCACTTTGACGCATAATTTTGTTCTGTCTTTCGTCGTTTCGTCTCTTTTTTTTATTCCATTCTTTTGAACGCCTATCAAAATCGGAAGTGAAAAACGATCAAGCGAATGCCCAATGAATTTCAAGGTGGTTAATTTACGAATGCCGGAAATAGTATTATGCGAAAAAGTGCTTTGACGGCAAAATATATTCAGAACGTGCTTTTGGTCGTGTGTATGTGTACAATTTTATTGGATCACAAGGCCGAGGTCGGCTGTTGTTTCTACCGCCGTCTTTCTCCCAGAATACGTAAAAATGTGTGTGTGTGTGTGTGTATGTACACATGTGTGTTTATATGTATATATCACATCCTTTTCCTGTGTTGTTCGCCCCCGCAATTTTTTTTCTTTCTTTTCGACGATACCACCAAAAGCGACATTCGTTTCGATGTACTAAATGTTTGTACTACCAAAAATACAATAAGTTTAATCAAACCTGAAAATAAAGCTCTGTTTGTTCAAATTAAGCTTTGCTACAGTTAGTTTATTAAGATATTTTGAAGAGAAAAATGACATTTTAAAATAATTAATTTGTTAATGAAATTATTTGTACCTCAGGATTGGAAAATCGAAATAATTATTACATTTTTTCTTTCAAAATGAACATTATCTATAACATCATATATCTCATGTTATCAATATTAATGTGCTTTAATTTTAATACTTCAAACGACTTGTTTTTATCTTTACTTGATAGTTCATGAATGATCAATGTTAATGTAACTACATAAACTTGAATTTAAATATATACAATCGGGTGAAAAAGCAAACTGTTTCAGTTAGGGGCCGTCCACAAATGATGTCACACTCTTAGGGGGAAGAGGGGGTTCAGCTTTATGTGATAGTATGTGACATAGAGGGATGGGAGGGTTTAATTGTTTGTGACATCGCACCATTGTATAAGTTTTTAAAAAAAATTTCGCGGTTAAGGGCCTGTTCGAAAAATTAACTAACAGTACTGCAAAATTCATTGTGTTCTTTTTTATGCATATAAAATAATATTTCTATCTCTTGGACGCAGTACTGGTAGTACATTTCCAAACATAACCTGAGTCAAGTCTTACGTGATGAGTTAGGAAATGAAGATGCAGAGTGGATCGACGTGGAAAACTTGGATTCAGTAAATGAACATGAGTTCTCTACCAAAGTAAAAAGTAATCTACCACACTGAAAAAACAGGTACCTTGAATCAAGTAAATTTTACTTGAGTTAAGTGAAAAATATACTTCTATACGATTGAGTATATTTTTTTACTTTAAAAGATAACAAAATATTTTTTCTGGACACTAAAATTTGGCCTCAACAAAGTTCAAATATACTTGACAGAAGTATATTTATGCATAATTGAAATTTAATTTATATGTACAAAAATTAAAAATAAAAACTCATTCTAATATTTATATACTTTAATTAAGTTTGTTTACAAATAAATTAATCATAAAATTTTGGAGAAACAATGAAATATTTGATTCAAGTAAAAATACTTATTTTCCACAACAAACTCATTTGTATATACACGTATATATATTCATATAGAGATATGTTTATCTTAATTAATTGCCCACAATACAATATTTATTATAATAGCACTGATTGATTCAATTAAAGACGGTTTTTTTATAATGCTTTTACAATGAAACACAAGTTGTGTGTTTTTTTTAAATCGCTTTGTTACTGGGAGAATCGGAGTTTCGCATGTGTCGAGATTTTTGCTTAAACAAATCGCAGACGCAGAGAATTGAACACAAGACCATATAATAATAAACATTACGCAGAGACATTACTCACTACACTATTGCCACCGTAGTAATATCGGATTTGTTTCGTTCCATAATCTCATTTAATATTTTAAAGGTTAGAGACCGTGCGTAAAACCGCGAATTTTAAATTAAGAAATTTCATGTTTTTAAATAAAATAAATAAATTTATGTAACAACTGATAATGTTTTTACGTTACAGGAACTTCATTTTTGGATCGAAATGAAAGTATACAACTAATTTTACCGATTTTCGGGTTTATTAAATTAATTTAACTTAATTCATTTGTATAAAAATTGCAAGATAAAGTCAACAATTTAAATAATTAAACTAATTCGAGATATGTTTCAATTAATTAGACAAATATTTCAACAAAGTATATTTTTATTATCAAATCAAGTATAATATCATACTGCTTAGAGAAAAAAAATGTGTCTGTTTTAAGTTAAATATACTTGTGTCAAGTATATTACAATCAAGTATATAATATACTTGACTATAGTTCGAAAATTTTGTTGAGTGCAGTAATTAAAAATTAAAGTAATTGGTTAATGTCTTCTTGGACAGTGTAACTTTATTAGATATTGTAGCTGTATTCGTTTTTTGTTGAAAAAATGTGTAAACAATTTTTATATTCTACGTTAATATATATTTGCAAATTTGATTATTTTGAAATTGTCATTTTTCCTTTAAAAAAAAGGGGGGGGGGGCTCAGATATTATGTGACATTGTGTGACATAGGAGGGAAGGAGGGGCCAAAAGTGAACGGCCCCTTAGTAGTAGTTTCATTAAAATATACTTATGTATAAAATAAAAGGTCAATTTTGTTGAAATATTCAAATAGATTTGAATTTAATAAACTTTGAAAGACTAAAGTGATGATATCAAGACTACACAGTTACATTTCAAATATTCACAATGCACATTCATTTATCGTGAGAAGTGTATTTAAAGATGTTAAAATTATCAACATAAAATAATGTTTATTTCAACTAAATTTGGAATCAAGTAATTTACACTCAAAGCATATTAAACTAAGTACATCCATTTTTTCTACTAGAACTAAATTTAATGGAATTGTCAACAATTTTGTCAATCCTTTGGCTGTTTTTTGGCGACCGCCAGCGTGTAGGTAACATCATTGCGACTGGCAAACTATGTTAACTTCTCGAATGCAAAGTCATTAACTCGAACGGCAAAATTGGTGTCATAAATTATGGTATGTGTGTACGCTGAATGCGAAACTTTAATCGCGATAATTAATAACGAAGCTCCGGGCGAAAACTAAATGTAAATTGTACGTTTAAATCTAATAATTCACCAACTTAGAAGGCCGATCTTCTAATTACCGAATTACTATTTGATTTATTGCGCGTCACCACGCGAAAAACCGTGTCATAATTCAGCGAAAAAGTTGGGCCAACGCGGCTCCAAATGTTCGCTTTTTTTTCTTCCTCCCCCGCCTGGTATGTTATTGTTTCAAGCCAGCCAAGTCGAAAGTCATTGAATGTACGGCTGAATATCCGCTACGACCGAGAGCCATTTGTATTTTAGTCCCGGTGCTGCTGTCTCCCTCTCTTATTCCTCCCTCTCGCTTTTTATACGTCTTCATTGAGAACGAGCTGCCGGCTTGTGGTTCAACGTAAACCTTATCGTCTCTTTTGACCCCGTTACACAGAGTAACGGCTACGAACGCCTCCGACTTATTTATCACAACTTATTCAATCGCAGCAAAGAGTTAGACCAAAATGAAAATCCAACGTATTTTCAACTTCACTGGCTCAAATTTATCGCTATAAAGATTTGATGGCTTTTCGAAAGAATTTCCAAACCCAACTTTGCTGCGTTTGTGGTAGAATTACTTTTCACTATTTCAAACCAAAATTGAATGATATTTTACAGATAGAAATAATATTTGAAAACTACTTTCAGAAAGTCTTTAATTGAAATAATGAAGGACAAATTTTGGCTTTTCATTGTAATTTTGTTTTTGGGATTTTTCAAGAACATTTTTGTTTTTTATTAAACAAAGCTTGTGCCAGATTGTATGGAGAATACTGTACCAATCTTTTAAGTTCCAAGAACATCTTGTAATGTGTCACAAGCATGTATATGGTCTTTGTATGTAAGATAAATATCCTGCTCTTGAGAGAAAACTGACTTTTCTAATTGCACAACTGGCGACAAGTATGTTACTTGGAAATAGAAATGAAACTTAGAATATTGATATTTTTCAATTTGAACAGACAGTTCCTTTGTAATGATAAATAATCAGTGTACAATTTTTAATTAATTTTATACTCAAACAAAAATTGTAGAAACAATTGTATCACAGGATGTGAATGGAATTTCAAACAAAAAATTAAGCTCTATTAATTACAAAAATGTAGACAAAGTTTAATAAAAGCCTTTGGAATTTACTAAAACTTATTTTTAAATCACCAGAATAACTTATCGTGAATTCTAATATCACTGAACCGAGAACTGAACATTGCTAGAATTATTTGGTTACGTGTCAAATTGGTAAACATAAGAAGTTTGCATCGTATATCACATGAGAAATCTTTTCTTGAACAAAGTTTTAGTCAAATAATTACGGACAAACTTTTCTAACATTCTAAAATTACTAACAACGTAATAACCCTTTTACGGAAATACTCGACAAAAATGATTACAATATTTTACAAAATTAATTTTTTGTCGATAAAGTTCCAAAAAGAATACTCATATAAACTTTTATAATAATTTATTTCTTCTTATAACAAAAAAGTGTCAACACAAAGACGTTTTATTAAGCTAATAATAAAACGTTTTTTTTTTTAAATCCAACCAAATGAAAGTATTTTATGATAAAATTCATCCGGAATTTTACAATGATTATTCAATTACAGAATGTACACTGAAATTAGATTGCAGTATTAACATTTTAATAATCATTCATACGTTTAATATAACCGAACATAGATGAAAGAGTATTGATTTTCAATGAAATATATCCATTTCAATTTTATCGTTCGAATTACTCAGTGAAACAGTTTTCTTAATGATTAATATTTTAAAAGTAATCATTCAAGAGTCAAAACCGATACAATTCCTGCAGCCGTCGTCATATCGTATAACAAATATCAAATTCAACGGCTTTATCACGCACACATGTATATATTAATTTGAAGCTGGCATATTTAAAAGTTCCTGAATTGCCAATTTCCAATTTCAAAAGGTGCAAAATAACATGTTTGCGACTGATGAAAAATTTAATTACCGTATACAACACTGGGAAAAAGGAATCTTAAACTTTAAACCAAAATAATTGCTATTCCATAAGCTGAATAACAAATTACATTTGAAAATCAATACGAAACAATAATAACAGAAGCGGCGTGGAATTACTGCGGGAAATCTCATGCATCATTTCATTTTGCCTAATATATTAATTCTAACAGTCAGCACGTACGTCATAAATTTGGGCAAACAAAACCGAGAATCGGCTATGTCGATCTATTAAAAGTCCATATACCCCGAAATGAATTATCTTACAATTGGTCAAAGTGGCACGCTCCTACAGCTGGACTTGTTATTGCAGCAGCGAGCATCTGCTCTATCTCGTGTGCTTTTAGTGATATTTGTGAATTGACACGACGAATTACTTAATCCCCCCGAGATAAATAAGACTCTGGGCAAAGAGCGGACCCAAATTCGAGATCGATTCGATGAGAAAACAGTGTGGAGCAAACTGAAATTGATTTGCACGTGACGCGTGCATATCAACTCGTTTTCCATTGCTGCTGGCTCGCGTCTAATAATGCCACGAGAAATGTCATCGAGCAACGATCTTACTTGCAGATATATTGGCAGATGTTTGTCGTGCGTCGCGGATGTTGCACATAATCGAACGCCTAGACCATTCGCACGTTATTACAGAAAAGCGTGGCTCGAATAACATCGGCATTTCCGCTTCCTTGCTTATACTCGTTAGAGTGTACTAAATTATTTATTAATAATATCATATTAATAAAACAAAGAGGATGTGGATATGATATACAGAAATTAAATAATACGTTCATTGAAAGTTGAGTTTCAAGAGAAATATTGTATTCTTATATAGTCATATTTACAGGTATTTTAATTTGTCACTTTTACATACGATTTAAAATAACAATATACAATCAAGTTGATTGCTTTGATTAATGAGTTTTACGAGAAATATTATTTATTACGAGTGATTGTTAAATAAAAAACGTTGTTTGTAGGTAGTAATTAATAATGTTATTTTTAACTCAATAAAACTTGTTAATTTGTAACACAAAATTTTATACAAACTACTGATTAAAAACACTTTATACAGCTATACTTCAGATGTTTTGTTCAATAACTAGATAATTTTATTTTCTTTAGTAAAATCATTATACAACAATTGGAACGTAAATAAAGTCCGTTGAAATGATAATATAAATTGAGATTCATTGTTTGAGTGAATGAACAAAAAAATCTAATCGCTAAAGAAATTATTTGTAATATGATCAGCTGGTGAATCATGTTTCAGCAGTGCAAATACCTGCCACAATGTTTTGCTAATATAAGTTAATTGCCGTCTTAATAAAGACATTTCATTTTATTTTGCAATAAGAGCAAAAAGAGGGCATACAATTTGTTTCCTCCTTTAAATGAAATGAAATATAAAATGACTCAAACTTTTAATCAGAAAATAGTTTTTGCGGCAATCAATTACCAAAAATTGACTGTCAAAAACTGCGGACATTTATGAAACCGCTAATTAATTGAAGTGAATTTTCTTTTGAAAGCGCTTATTTGCTTCGAAGCCAAGGCACACGTCACGCGAGCGCAAAACGATATATTGAAATTCAATCTGCGATATTGCCACGTTGAAGGAGCTTTTGCTGGTAGAGAAAAAAGAAAAAAGTGCGCGGAGGTCAATTTTTGTCATGCAATAGCCTGCCCCGCGCGCCCCTTTATAATATAGCGACGAAGCACATAATATCGAATGAGCGAAACGACCATCAGCATCGAGATATAAATACAAAAGTTGCGCGTTTCAAGCGTCCAGTGGCGGCGTCTCGACGGCGCGACGCTCGCTCGATGACAGCGACGACGACAGAGACAGCCGCGTCCTTAAACAAGGACAACGCGAAGCCGAGCACTGCCGGAGTTGAATTCGGTTTTTCTCTGTCGTGTCAACATACCTAACGAATTGAATATTATACAAGACTTGCACAAAGTTTGCCGGCAATTAATTTATGAAAGTTAATATTGTAAACATTCGCGCTTATTTTATCCCTCGGTGTTTGGATTTATCCGCGGAAACACGTGTGCAAAAGATGTATGTGTATGTGTGTATGTGGGTATGTGTGTGTATGTGGGTATGTGTGTGTGTGTGTGTATGACGCTGTAATAAATCAGTTTGCTCGAGCAACACGCTTGTACGCATTTCTTTGATTATTATGCCACGGTGGTAATGAAAAAGTTAACATTCGATGGCTTGCAGATTGCAAGTTGAATGCACTTGCGCTCTTTCACAAAAATTATTAGAACGTGTCAAATCAATAGCAAGGGAAATTAATGACGACTAAAAGTGTAGATCAATTGATGAAAATTTTGGAATGTAATTTTTGGATTGAGAGCAATTTTATTTGTCAACCAAACAATTTGCAATTGATTTGTTTTTGATGATCAAATTTCAGTTTATCGGAATAATAATGCTTGAATTGTTATTATATTTATTAAAAACAGCATTGAAAATGTTATTAACTCAAAATAGAAATTGTCACTTATTAATGGCAGAACGTTATGACATTTGAAACATTAAATTGATTGTTTTACTTAAGAAGAATACAATTTCAGCAGTTTTGCAAAGTATGACTTATGTGGTTCAAAACAGTACATTTCAATTCAAAATGGCGCTTCAAAAAGAAATTAATTTTGTACATTTAAAAAAAATATTATTAACCCTTTTACTCAGCTAGTAATGTACCTTTCAAAATTAAAATTTAGCTTTTTTAACGTTTTTACATTTGTAAAACAAAAAATATATTTGAAATATAATTAAAATTATATATTATATTTAATATATTTTTTGTTTTATAAGAGCAACTATTTTCTCTAAACTTTTATACGTAATATATTAGTTTATAGAAAGTATATTAACTGATAACAAATTAATATTAAGATAGTAAGATTATATCGAAGATAACCAGTTTTTATCAGACATAATTTCACTCTATTTGTGGATATAAAGTGATACATCACATGTCTTATGAGCTGAATAGTTGTAATAGTT
Organism: Idris sp. 1 HC-2018; assembly: GCA_022817325.1. Lineage (NCBI taxonomy): Eukaryota > Metazoa > Arthropoda > Insecta > Hymenoptera > Scelionidae > Idris > Idris sp. 1 HC-2018. The sequence goes on along the minus strand of JABFPM010004073.1, from coordinate 4,743 downwards.
GTTACAAATATTTTACTTCAATTTACTTTTCTTAAACATAATGTTTACATAATTGAAGTTAAAAATGTTTCACTCTTATCAAATATTTAATGTATGTATAATCTATAAATTCATTTATTTGTTGACCCAAACAAAATAAAATAAGGTAATACATTAATTTATCATTAATGAATTCTAAAAAATTAATGTTGAAAAAAAACACATTAAAACAAAAGTTATTGCAAAAAAATCTAATGTTTGCAAATGATTTCCATGACTTACATAAATAAATATATATTATTTAAAACTGAACGAAACTCAAAGTTTAATTAATTAATTATATTATAATATTTCAAATGAAGATATGGGCAAATCTCTAGAACTTTTAACCTACCTGTCGCTAGCATTTCACTTCAATTTTGTGAATTATCGAATTGAAGATTTTAGTTTTTATGGTTTGCACACTTCAAGTTGTTATAGTTTTACACTTTGTAAGTATTTATAAGTTTATACGAATTATATTTGGAAAATATTTCACAATCCCAAGTCCGAATTATTACGTCTCTGATATGTCCCTTTAGGTGGTTATGGAGAAACATTTTCTTGTTTAATTTAGAAGCACAGAGTTAAACTGCAATTAAAACATTAAATAACATTACTTTCAACTTTAACAAATACAATAAGCACAATTCGAATGATGCGCATTTAATATGTAAGCTACAAAAAATGATCAAAATCTGTCGCCGAGTTTTCATGTCAAAGACGTCAAATAATTTGTAATTGAACATATTTATTTTACGAAAATACTTTAATATTTCTGGATGAACTGCTCAGTATTTTGGTGTCATAAAGTATATGTGCGTGCAATAAAATCTAATTATATTAAAAACTACTTAAACAATTGAAAGATCGTTTCAAAATATTACGTCTTTGACATTAGAACGGAAAAGCTGTCAAAGACAAAATATTTACCTATGTTTTTACATTTAAATATTACTTTAAAGTTACGCGCATGTAATTTATCACTGTTCGAATTTATATTATTCATTTTAAAGTAATAATAAATGATAATAAGTTAAAAGTTCTAGAGAATTGTCTATATATATTTATTGATTATTTATTATTGGTTTTTAATTTTATATTAAATTAGAAATCAACTTAATAATTTTATATTTTAAAAGGCATATTTTATAAAATTATTTATTATTTTCTATATGAATTTTTTTCCTACACTATATATTATGATTATATAACATATTTGTGAGTATTTGAACTGATGACCGTAGAGTCGTAACATCTTAACTCGTAAATATTTATTTTAAAAATCCATTTTCTCAATTTTTCGTTTGCACCGAAACAATCATAGAGGAAAACTTAGCTTGGCACAATCTGTTTGAAAAACGCAATGTGATCCGCACAATTTCCATCAAAAAATGCAAATATCAAATCCACACTTGCATTTACATAACAAAATCTTGTCAAAACGTACAATTTAACGCGCATTTCGCTTGACTTTCTATTACAAAAAGCATATAGAAAGAGGTTGGAAAGATAGACAAATAAAAAGAAGAAGAATAAAAAAAGTAGAAAAGCGCGCGGCAGAAAGAAAAATCGTTGGCAAATAATTAAATCGTATCTTCACGGAATGCGTAACTGTGTTCCTGCTGTCACCGCATCGATATCAGAAGCGGGAATTTGCGCGTTTGAAAAATGTTCAATATTCAATCGCGCCACTGTATGGCATTATTGTCTGAATTATGCAAAAAACACGAAATCCTCGAAAAGATTGTATTCGGCGTCGAGCGAGAAACGAACTCTGCATATTTTCCAATCGCAACGACATTGACGAAAGCCACAGTGCACCGTCGACAATTCATACGCTCTTACTCGCTTGCAGAATTCTTCCTTTATTTGCATCGTTGGCATTTCTTCGTTCGTCTTTTTCCGTCTTTCTTTCTCCGTTTATTTTCTTATTTCTTCTTTTTCTTTCTTTAATTTTTTGTTAAATATATTTCTTTTTTCATTTTTCATATTTTTTGTCACAATTTTTGTTTCTTACAAATTTCGTTTTTTCCTTGCAATTTTTTTTTCTTTAGAAATTTTTTTTGCTTACAATTTTTTTTTTCCATCTCTAGTATTCCATTCTTCGGAGTATCAGTTTTAATATTACAACACAGCCTAAAGGACTGTACGTTTTCTTGTTGCCTTTTTTTATGTCTATGCCGCAAAACTCAAAATGTATTGTTTTTTTTTCTTCGAATACTTTCGTTGCGTTTTTACGTCGCATAATCAATTACACAACAAGACGATAATTCACCGAACAGAGACGATTGATTGTTACGTGCCGAGTTACATCGCGTAAACATTTGACTTACACGTTTGCGGGTTATAATAATTATCAGCGTGACATACTTGCATTGACGTGGAGCATTTTGTAATGATTAACATATTGTAGTGAGAAAATCACTTGTTGATCAAGCGTCGAATTTGATAGCGATTTGCACAGCAGAAATTTTGGCCTCTGCGATCGCGCCAAATTAACCACAAGTTCGTTTTGATATCACGATGATGGGTCAAGAGGTTCGAGAGGTTTCGGTTTCATCATATTATTTTTGATGAAACTGATGCACTAATTTCGAACTGCGAAATTATGTAATCAAGTGTATTTATGATTTGTTATTGTACAATTGAAAAATTTATCTTCAGTTTATTGTTAAAATGGATTTTAATTAAATAAAACTGCGTGGAAATTATCAACCAAGTTTTGAAATATTTTACAATGTGAAATAATATAATCGAGATGATTGGAATATTTTTGAATTGTATAGTGGGTGAATTTCACATTAATTTTAAGCAAAAATTACAATCGAAAATTAATTCAACTTGAATTATGACAAATGTTACTCTTATTAATAGTAAATTTGTTGGGTAGATTTGTTACAATATTTTTAAGTTTGGATTTAAAGTTTTTTAATGTAATTTAATTTTATTAACAAAAATCTTTTATTTCATTTTTTATAACAAAAATAGTGCATGTTCTATTGTAGTACTTATGATATTCAGATATGTTTTTAATACCACGTATTATGCACAATACAAAATATTCTATCTGTGTATTATCCCTTTTCGATACATTGTGTACGATCGGGATATTTAAAAATCGATTACTGATAATACTGGCTATACGACTTCTCGCATTTAAAGTAAATCTGCATTGAAAAAAGTCATGTTCAAAAAAGTATATAATACATGAAGAAATAATTGTCATAAAAATGTATAATATTTATAAAATATTTTAAGTACTGAAAATGCCCATTCTTCGTGAAAAATTGTATTGACGTTTTAAAAAATTTCATAAAAATTGTACTCTGAAATTTGTACTTTGAAATCGACACAATTTTTTAATTGTTTTTAATACCCTCACTATTGTTGATCATTTAAATCCTGCGTTCAGATTTTTATTAAAAAAAAATTTACTGACTTTTTTTACAGAATTCACTTGCAATTGAAAATGAATTTTCTCAATTAAAATGTTATTGTGAAATACTTTCGAGTATGCTCAATATCATATTTTTACAGTTGAATTCATTTTGAGAACCTAATCAAGTTTCTCCCAATTTCGTACATTTTCAAACTACAAAATATTGTTAACAATATTTAATTTTACTATATGTTTCAAAAAAGATTTATTTTCTCTAAACGTTTGATTATGAAAAATAAATTTTAATTCTAAAAAGAAGCTAGGAAATCTTGATACTTTTTTGTATTTATAATTGCAATTAGGAAATTAGATGTTATCGTCCTCTAAAATGTGAAAACAATTGTTAGTTTATATCATTGCTTTCAAAAGTATAACTTTTTCAATAATAACTAAACTGTCTTTTTCATGAAATTATAAATCTACTTGTCGTAATTTGTCCAGCAGTTCGTTTTCAAGCGAAAGAATTTCATTAAAAAGTAAGCATTGAGTCCTAAATTAACCCAAATTTCGTTTGAAAAGGCCATTTGATAGCGCCCAATATTTATGGTAGATGCACGCCATAATTTAGCAGCCGAAGTGCATGAATAACGAAACATCGCGGACCGAAATAAATTTGCGCGCAAGGTGGCGCACTTTTGAATGAATATTTTCATCGGAAAGTGCGGTACAAAGTGCGCAGGTTAAGCCCTTGTGCTGTGGCTTTTAGCATGCAGATAATGATATTGTTCATAACTTGAACATTATCACAAGTTTTTCCCCTTTTTTTTTCACACGATGACATATGTTTATGCGTGTCGCTATTTCCGCGCACACTTAAATCGATAAATAAAAATTTTTCTCTAAACTTGTGTCTTTCTTTTTTTTCCAATGCTTTAATCTATACAAAATATTATACTTTTTATTACATTCATTACGTATATGTTCTTTTTATTGATTAAAATAGTTGCTTTTGAACCAGTCCATTAAATAAATAATGTTTACATATATTATGACGAATAAAAATATACACCTTAAGTAAGGCCTCTAATGGCACATTCCGTGTGATCAAAATACAATGGATGTCGAACGATATGAGATTAGAGACGGGCGATCGCGTGAGCAGAATGTCGTGACTTATACACGCGAGCAATTTTTACCCCACGTCGAGATAAGTTGCGTAGCCGCGAGCATCAAGCTCCAACTACGAATGCGCAAAGTCGTTAAAAACAGAACTAATAAAACAATAATACGGCCTTTCAGTCACGGTAAAGGCGTTCCAAAAAAAAAAAAAAAAAAAAAAAACC
>JABFPM010004072.1:0-13258 GCA_022817325.1 Idris sp. 1 HC-2018 | reverse complement strand
TATTGTAATTACCGTTAAAACAGTAATTTTAAAAGTTTTAGAGACATGTAGTTGGATTGCTGTTAAAAACAGGAAAAAAATAAGTTAAGAAGAGTATTTATTATGAGCATATTTCTGTCAGTGTAGTTAATTTTCTAGCTGATGAGGTGTTACTTGCCTAGAGTTATTATTAACTTCAATTTTAATGATATTTCTAAGAGCATATAAGAGAAATAAATGTATTTGACCCGTTTTCTTATTATTAACTTCATTAGTTTATATTTTGAAAGATATTTTGATGTTAGTAAATATCTATATCATATACATAGTTAAATCGTATTTGTTTCTTGGGCACAATTTCAAGTACTCAACAATTATCTTGAAACCTAACAGGCCATTAATTCCATCAAAAACTGTAGACAGTTTTCAACAACAAAGAGCGAGTATTATCGATTTTTGTGCAAATACACGTAAATCTTAAAAGCTTTGTAATGCTTTAACAAAAATTTCTTTCGTTAATCGATTTTCACAACATTTAAGTTGTTAAAACTTGCCAACGATACATCATTATATTGATTTTGAGTTTAAGCATTGTTGCATAATTGAAAACATTCCACACTTCCTTACTAAATTGAAACGATAACAACGAATGATAAATAATACAATTTTACTTATAAATATTAAAGTATAGACAAATTTGTGTAAACTTGAATGAACTATGTGGAATTTCATTAATCATCATTATAATTTTACTTAAGTTTTATGGTATTATTACTGTGCAGTAAATAAAAAATAGTAAAGTAAATATGCCGTTAAAAAAATTAACATACAATTGTAAACTATAAAATAGTTATAAAAGTTAAAAATAAATATTGTAATTCTCATATAATTCCTTTTTTAATCATGAAAAAAGTTTTTTTTACTAGATACAGTAATTCTAATAATGTAAAGTGACAATTTATTAAAATGTCTGACCATATGTTGACACGCTCTACTAATATTATTCTGTTGTTAAATGTTGTTACCTTATTAACATAGAAATCGTTTTTATGCGAAAAGTAAATCATATTTATGTTTTAAAAAAATGCTTGAGAAAATAAAAAATACTGCACTACAAGGAAAATAGGTGCAGTTTTTCGCTGTTTGAAAAGACCGTGCAATATAGAAAAAATGAATTTTGCTGAACACTTGAAAAAATTTTTTAACTTGTTTTCATATTTTGTTTTCATTGTTCAATGTATTTATTAAATACTACTAAAAAATTTTTACGGAAATTTACAAGTTTCCATATTAACAAAAATCTAAAGCAAGTCTCTATTGCACTTAGGTAACAATTATTTTTCGGAAGATACTTATTAACTTGAATTATACTATTTATTATCTGTAAAAACTGGCTTCGTACTAAATAACGCTTAAAAGTTCTTCAAAATTTTCAAGAATTACCCTGGAATTAATCCAGAATGAAGTCAGAATAAACTCTGAATGAATACAGAATGACCCCTGAAATACTTTAGAGTGATGTTACAAAAATTTTTGTAAGAAAAAATGACAATCTATTAGCCAATTGACACTTGCAAAAACATGACGAAAATGCCGTCTAACCCGTATTTTAATTACTTGAATAGTTCTTAAGTTATGCTTGCACAATCTAACAACAAACATAGAAATGCATTTAAATATATATATATATTTAATTTTGTTTCATTTATATATATATAAATAAAGGATAAAGGATTTATTCTTAAAGAATAATAAATGTTTCCAAAAAATATATAAGGTAGTGGCACCAGTTACCGTGAGTTTAAGGATTATGTCATACTTTCAAACATCAAGAAATTAAATTTAATTTGAAAATTAATTTTGAATCAGGTATTGTAAAACATGCTTAGTAATAAATAAAGTTGATTTTATTCTACTGCTTGTTTTCTGTACTAGTTTTTTGTATATAGTCACTTTAAATTTGAAAATCACGGTAACTTGACCCATCATGGTAATCGGTGCCACTACCGATTATATATGTTATATATGACAATTCTAAGTAGAAACTTCTGATTAACAAAGTATCTTAAAACTAAACCAGCTCATTGATTATGTAAATAAAAAATGGATATATTTATTAGTACATTTAGTTAGATAGATGCCATCCGTATAAAGAGTAAATTCATAATCATCGATACATTTTTAACAATAGCTCTATTTTATGGGCAATAAATTCAACCCCTTGGTCGTTCGATGACGACTGATAAGCTTGTGTTTTGTGCTGCCACCTGCGCAGAGGGCGTGGCGCTCTCTTGGATTTCTGGATAGGATTGTATAGTTTCGCGAGCGCATTCGTTCGAAATGGATGTGCTTTTCCACTCGTCTCTTCCGTTGTTGTCTTCTATTATTCAAAAAAAAATCTGAACATTTAATCAACAAAATACAATGAAAATAAAGTTATTCTATATATATATTTTTTAAACAATGTCACTCAATTATAATAGACCAAAAAAAGGACTGAACAAAGTCGAGGAAAGAGTAGTAGTCACGCGATCTTAAGAAGAGTAAGGTCACCGAAAACGTTGTTGTGACTTGAAAAATTTGCACGTTGATTCTTGGAGTCGCGCGCAGACAAGGATAAGACGAGTGCTCGGAAGGCATGGTGTCTAATAAAGGCAATGTAAACATAAGCTTTTCTCAACAAAAGCACGCGGGTCGATGACTTGTTTCGGCAATGCCTTGTCACAGGATTGTGACAATTGCAGCATTAACAAAAACATTGTACTGCAAAACGAGGATCTCAAGATGATCGAATGGCATCTGTGCTGTCCAAAAAGTGGGACACTATAACCGTGATGCCAGTACTGACTTTCGGTACATATCGCAGAACAAATTTCGCGTGCAAAGTGAGCCCTACAATTTGGCTGATTTTTTATTCATACACAACGAATGAACTTGATAGTACAATAGCGTTGCCATCTGTAAACAGTGAGTCCTGTGCAACGCTCATTAATGACGGATGTGTAGGTGAGAACATTTCGAACAGCTCTTTCATTTTTTTATCTCACAGAAAAATGTACTTTATTTAGCAATTTAATTTATTTTAGACATTTCATTTCAAAAAGGATTTAAAATATTTCTTTTCAGATCAATTATCACTTAACAATTTGGAAAAAATATATTGTCAATTTATAAAGACAACATGATGATGTTTTGCTGCGTAATTGCTCTCAGTGAATGAATTTTGTTTAATATTATTTAACTTTTGATGTTGGCAAATATTTTTGCGACTTGCATAAATGTTTTCAATGTTTTTATGGAATACAATTTTCTTTCTTTTATGACTTATTTTAACATGTGCTAATTAACAAGTAACCTTTGTTTTAACATTTATATAACTAATCATTATAAATAAACAATTTTATGTTACATTTTTGAAATTTGTTTTAACAAGTAGCTTTTTCGATATAATTACATGGAAACAAATAACAAAATGCTAATGAATAAATTTATTTTATAAGAAAAACATAATAAAGCAATATTATTCCATCGATAAAACATTAATATCGAGTATATTGCAGAAACTGTTAATCCACTATACTACAGTGTATCCTATACGAGACAGAGATTGAAGTTTTTATGATTATAACTACACGAGTTATGACCACAAAAAATTGGATCTCTATGTCTTCTACAGGACCCACAGGGGCATAGAGAGTTAATCAATAAAATTATTTTACCAAAAACAACAAACAATTTTTTTGCTATGGCACTTTTTATAAACAAAATTGTATCAACTCAGCATAAATGAAAGCACATTTTCCATATATCAAGACATAATGGTTTCGTGAATTTTAATACAATGCAGACACTTTTTACGAGAGGTATATGACATAGTAAATATATATAAAATTTGTCTTCACAATTTTATTTGTTTGTTTTATTATTATTATTATTGTTATTATTAAAAATAATAAAATATAAAATCAATAGACACTAAGCAGCTCTGCTGTGCCGAGGAAAAAAGTTGATAAGTCGCAAATTTGTCAAAAATGAGTTTTTTATACTAATTGAATCAGTGGAAATTGTATAAATAAAAAATCTAACTAGAATTTATTTACAATTTTATAATCAATTTAATCATGAGAAAAAACACAAAAATCTTACAATTGATATGAAAAAACCGTAATTACATGAAAATTTGGACACTGTCTTCAGAACACTTCATATTTCCTGAAAAAAAGACTGTAACTTTACTTACGGTCTTTTTCACTAGTAAATGCGACGAAATTACGGTCACCGATACAAATTTTAAAAAAACGTTTGTAGTTACGGTTTTCTTGTTCGGTTTTAACGTTTATTTAAATATTATTTTCCAAATTTAAAAATACGTAACTTCATTTGGTATTTCATCGCCGGACGATTAACATGTGTTAAATAATATTTGATAAAATTAAGATCAATCAAGAATCAATTAAATAATAAAAAAAAAAATATTATGTACCATTTTCTTAATAAGTTTATTAATTAATCAAAAAATAAAAACAATTAATATGTACCATTTTTTAAAAAACTTCTTTATTAATTCAAAATACATTTTTTATTGGTACTGTTTTTTTAATCAGTGTATTAATTAATAAAAAAGCGATTAATTTTGTATATTATTAATTCAATTCAAAACCTTTAATTATTGTTTAAGATTCGATTCATTTTTCAATCAAATATTGATATGTAGTTGACATGCTACAATAAAAAATGTCACTTATCATTTTTCTTAACTTGTAAAATTAATCATTTCTCGAAAGATTTACCGAAAAAAAGCCGTAAGTGTACTTATGGCTCTTTAAATGATTTTTTATTTAAAAAAATCACATTAAGTGCATTTTCGGTGTTTTTTAATTAAAAAAAGTATTTTTTTTTAGAATCAGAAAGAGTGAATCATGTTTTCCTGAAGAGAGACTTCAAATTTCATTTAAATTAATTATCAAGGTTGTTTTTCTGTTTTATGTGTTTGTCAACTTTTTTTATTTGTATGACAGAGCAGTACATAACAATTAATTAAAACTAAACAAAAAAATTTATTATTGACAATTTATTTTGATTTTTGTAATTAATTTTACTGAATCAATTCACATAAAATATTATTACTGTGAATAAATATTGTTTACTAAATGTTTAAATTATATCATAAAATCTAAATCCATTTCTATTATTTATTTATTTAACAGGCAAACGTCCAAATATATAATCAGTATAGTATTGGAACATATATTGAATAAAAACCTTAATAATAAAAAATAAAAATAATGTATCTATGAAAACATAAAAGGCACATTTAGACAGTAACGCAAAAATAGATTGAGTAAAACTAAAACTGAAACTAAGATTAAAACTGTAAATGAAATTACAACAAAACTAAGAATAATTCGATCAAATTGAAGGTTTAAAGTGATTCACAAATGCAGAAAGTGTTAGACTAAGAAAGTCCATATTCAAATCATTAGCGAAACGGCACATACACCATAGCGGAGCATTGTGCCATGTATTCAAATTTGCTATAAGGGTAATAAATTTAACTCTTTGCTCTCTCTGATTACGCGAGGGACTTTTTATACGTAATTTAGCAATAAGTTCAGGACAGATCATATCATTGCTTATCAATTTACGGAAGAGAAAATATCATTATATGTTCCATGTGATTTTAACGAGCTCAATTAGAACGAAGAAAAAATTAGAGAGTAATTGTGAGACACACTTGGTAAGGGAAAGTGATTTATCTTAAATGCTACATAGTTCAAAAACTTGGACTGAGTTGATTCAATTTTACCAATATGAATATTATAAAAAGGTTACCAAATCGGAGAAGCATAAAGAAGAATAGGTCTAATCAAAGTGAGATATAAGATTTTCAATGAGCTTGGGTTTTGAAAATCAGCAGTCATTTTCCTGACCAAACCCAACAGTTTGAAAGCTTTATTGACAATATTTTCGATATGTAATACAAACTTTAGTTTACGATCAAATTTAACACCCAAATTTTCAAAATGTTGCACCTCTTTGATACAGTCATTATACCGTCAGTTGATTTTATACGAGATCTTGAACCAGTATAGAACATTATTTTGAATTTGTGTATATTTAAGTTTAGCCTGTTTGTCCTGCACCATTCAAATAGAGCATTTAAATTAGCTTGTAAGAAGTTACAGTCGGATTTAGTTTTAATGACGCTAAAGAGTTTTGAATCATTTGCGAATAATAAACATTGACACGATAGATAACGACCAATATCATTAATAAAAATAAGAAATAATAATGGTTCAAGGTGAGACATCAGAGTGAACTTTGGTGTTTCTGTGTTATGCCCAGTAATAACACATGCTTTAGATTTGCATCAAATTTAAAGGTATAGTAGAAGTCATTGCGCATGTTTCGATGCATACTAAATGATTAAAGACTTCGCTATATATGAATTCACATTATTAAAAACTTTACGCTAAAAATAATTTTCAACAGCTTTTGTTAGAATAAAACTCATTGTATTGAATTGTGACTTTCAAATTCTTAATCAATTCAAACGTAACATTTTAACGAGATTTTCAGTAACTTTTTATTTAAAAGTTTTTTCAGAGTTAAACGTTAATGAGATTATCTAATATTATTAAAACATTTGTTAAAAAGTTTGATATAATAACAAATCGTTTTACAATGTCTTAAATGAAAAAGTATATTCAACAAGAAAACATAATGTACTTGTTAAGTCATTGTAGCTTTATGAGATGTGGATTAAGTTAAATGATGTAATTAACAATTCGAGGACTTTCATAAAGAACATTTTTAACCCAGATTTTTTTTGTTAAAGCTGCAATTAAAAATTCAATGTAAAAAAAGTCGATTCTACCTTTTAAATGTTTATTTCTAATATTAATAAGCGCTAAGAAATTCTTTAAGAGCTTGAGAAAATTAAAAAAAAAGTTTGAAATAAAATAACACTGCAATTTAATTCATTTGACTGACTTTAATGACTGTAAAATAATGTTTCAAATTCATATTTTTCAACAATTATTTATTTGTTTAATAAATATATTTTCAGTTGTCATTTTTAGTTTACTAATAAATATTTATAATGAATAGTAAAGTTTTTTGTTAAACTATTTAAAACTTAAATAGGACATTTTTCAAATTTTACAACAGGCTTCAATTTCATTTTTATACAAAAAACAGTTAAATGAATACAAATTAATTAAATTGCATTTAAGCAGGACGGTTGCCTTAATTATTGGTATTTTGGAAACAAGTTTGTATTTTGTAATCAGTTTGTCAAAAACAGTTGAATTAACGTCTATGTATTTATATGAATACACAATGAAAATATAGTTGTAAATAAATTACACTCAAGCCTGGATAAGTGAGACCTCCAAAAAATAGCTCTGTTTGACTCACTTTTAGAGGTTTTCCATTTATCCCGGTTCTTACTTATCCAGGTTAGCAAAATTGTTGTCCCACTTAAAGAGGTCAAGAACAAATGAAAATGAATCTACAGTGTTTTTAATTTACTTTACCTATGAATTTTATACCTGATTGTTATGTATTCAAATTATTCAATTTTATACAATAAAATTATTTAAGAAAATTTATCATTTTAGTCTTTTTTTATTATTAATTTTATCGAAGTTTTTTCTAATTCATAAATCATATGAAAATTGTTTTTAAAAATATTCGGGATAATTTGATGAATTTGCTTTCTTTTTTCTTTATCTTTTAGAAAACTTGAACCAGTATCATCCTTGTTTTGAATGTTATGGGAAAAATTCGATTTGGCACCTTGAATTTCACACAGCGATGTTCTTGGGCTTTTCCATTTTCATATTCGTGAATTTCACATTTTTACTAGTTGACAGTTTTACGTTTTTTTCATTTCTTTTTTTTTTAATAAAAAAAACTGTCTATAATGAACGAATTAATTTTTACGTTAACGTAGAGTAAAACTAAAATTTTATTATTTTTCAATTAACAATGTACTTTTAAGATAAATGTCAATTTTTGAGTTAATCAAAATATTCTTCTGAAATGTCTTATGAGTTTAAATTAAAATGCCAAAGTTTAATAATAAACTAGTTTTCATAATTTATAGGATAATTATAATTTTGTATTATAGTACAATACTATACTGTTAATGAAAAAAATAGAGGGGATGTTCAGTCAGTGCTAATTATAAAAACATTTTTTCAGACCTTATAGAAATCTTAATTAGAAATATTTTATTCTTACGAGAAATTGTTGTTTTTTTCCTAATATTAGTCTAAATTTATTATTCTTCAAATAAAACTAATTTTGATTGTTCATATTTTCAGGCAAAAGAAGTGGTGGCTTGTACCATGTGTTCGTGACATAAAATGGCAAATACGACCAGTGCTCTCGTGTCCACAAGCAGCCTTATTTTAACTTCGTCAGCAACGCCATTTATTACTTCGACGTCAACGCCTTACGTGACTGAAAGTTACGCCTTTAATTACAGTGACATCAGCGTTTCCGGAAATTATTTTCAAAACGATCTAAATTATACCGATTTTTTATTTGTTGATTTAAATAGTACGGAACCTAGTAATGTTACCAACAAAATTAATGACACTAATATTCACGTGTCTGCTAGCTATTGCGATGAATGGGAAGCAGCTCAGCACAAATTGTTTCAAGTAGGTATGATTTTTTATTTATACTTGCTGCGCTTCTAGCAAGTTGCCCATTCTAAAGCCCTTTTGAAATAGTCCAGTATTTATTTTCACTTTACAAACAATGTCGACACAAACTTTCAACGGACCAAAAACATTTTGTAAATTTTTTTTCTTTTAATATAATTTTTTTTTTTTTTAATATATACGTAATTTATTTTGAATGTAAACAAAGAAATGGTAGATAAAAGTTATTTCTAACTAACAGATGTGTTTTGTTTTAGGCAGCGAATGTTTTCTTTGCTGCAGCTTTCGTGGTACCAAGATCATTTAAAGCTTCGGTACTGGCTCTGCGTACTTTCCTGACAGCTGGATTTATGCTGACCGCTTTATGGGCCGGTATATCGATATGTTCGTTGGATACCATGCTTTGGTGTCTCGCATTAGGACTTTTAAATGGCATCCACTCTTTAATTCTGGCTTGTCGTTTTTTACCTCCTGCCTTAAGTCCTGAACTGGCTGAGCTCTATCTAAAACTTTTCAAACCATACAAAGTGAGCAAAAAGCACTTTCAAGAATTAGCAAAAGAGGCCCGAATATTGAAACTCGATTCAGGACAAACTTATGCCACAGAATCGATTTCGTCGGCTGACGAAAGGTTGTCTATTTTACTTCGTGGAAAGTAAGAAAAGAGATATAATTTTTAAAATTGTTTTTTTACTAGGACCAGTCATTGTTTTTCAAAGTAAACTTTGTTTTTTTCAGATTAAAGGTGACCTGTGACAACACACATTTGCATTATATTCGAGCTTTTCAGTTTGTAGATTCACCAGAATGGGAAGCAACGCACGAAAATCTTGACAATGTCTTCCAAGTAACTATTCGTGCTGAAGAAAGTAGTGTGTACATTTGTTGGACTCGAATTAAGCTTTTACGAGTTTTGCGGCATAGACCTCTGCTCAAAGCAGTTCTTAATGCTCTTATTGGCAAAGACATCACTGCAAAGCTGTATGCTTTAAATGAGCACATCTCTGGTGTTAATGCAGCATGCGATGACTCATTGACAAAGCCCTATCGAGGCGTTGCCAGGAGTATTAGTGTCGACGCTGTAAACACTGAAGTCGCAGGCAGAGTTCGCTCAACGACATGGAAAGCTCATAGAAATAGCTGTCAAACAAGTGACAGTACGTAGACTTACTTATTTTGTGTACTTTTATAATGTACATTGCAAATTATTTTTGGTTTTGCCTAAAAGTTAATTAGATTTTATATTTTTTTGTCAATTAATTGGATAAAGAAATTTGTTTTTATTCAAGCACTTCCATTTGATGTAATTTTTTAAATAAAATGTTAAAGTAGTTATTGTAAGAAAAAATGTGATAAAATAGTTTTACAAATAGAGTTTGAAGTAGAACAAATTTCTGATCATTATTTCGGACTTTAGTTAGACAATCACCAGGACCAATTGTTTCAGGAGATTCCCCGGTACGACATTCACAACAATATTGGACACCTGTAGTGGCTAATCATTTTCCAACAAAATCACCGTTTATACAATCAGTTCACATGACAAATCCAACTCATGCAGGATACTCTTTACTAACAAAAGGTTTACAATTTTCACCTCCACCGCACACTGCGACGCCACCGCCAACAAATCGGCAACGCAGCGGAGGGCCAGGTGGCGATTACACTTTACTGCCTCAAACACCAAAATTTGAAAAGAGACTCTCAAAAAAGGGACTCAAAGAGGTGATTTAAAAACTTTTATTAATCTAATTGTACTATGCAAAATTTTTACGTAAAACTAAATACCTTTGATAATTTTAATGAATTATTAATTTTGACTTATTAATAATATTTTTATTCTTTGCAGAATGTAATTTTTCAAGAAGAAAGTTAATCAGTGTTAAAATTAATGTTATTATTGGAAGTTTGATGAGGCATTCGAATAAATGTATGTATATAAGAAATGGATTTTACATTTTCTGTAACTTATTTAAAATGCAGAACTCGCACAGTGCCGAATATATTGGAAAAAAGAATATATAAAAATCGAAAAAAATCAAAGATAACTATTTAAAACTAATAAAAAAATATTATATATTAATGTATTATGGATTTTTAATGAAAATAAAATGTTTGTGTTAGACGTTTGATATTGCATTATTCAACACTTATAAATACATACTGCCGTACCGAGGAAAATCGATGCAAAATTAAAAACTTTTATAATATAATAATTATTATGAATTATAACTAATATAATACACTTTTTCTTAGGCAATGCAGAATACATTTAACCACCTATATTTAATTATTTTTAAATTAAGTAATATTAGAAACAATTTAACTTGAAAATAAATAATGTTCATTTATTAATGAAGTTGATAAACTTTAAAACAGATATAAAAAATGACAAAAAGTTAACAAAATTAGAAAACCTTTGATTAGTATTTAAAAAAAAGATCAAAGACGATAAAACATATGGATTAAAATAAAATTTATAAAAATACTAAAATATGTTTACAAAATAATTCAAACTAAAACGGCATTAATATAAGATTCTATTAAATTTTAAGTACAATTTAAACAATAATATAAGAAAACTGGTGATGTAATCAGAACATATATATGTACAATAATGAATAATTCTAAGCATTAATTTTACTTAATCATATTTTTTTGTGATAATAAAAATTAAATACTATATGGGCAAATCTCTAGAACTTTTAACCTACCTGTCGCTCGCATTTCACTTCAATTTTGTAGATAATAAAATTGAAGATTTTAGTTTTTATGGTTTGCACACTTCAAGTTATTATATTTTTACACTTTGTAAGTATTTATACGTTTATAAGATAAATAAATATATTTTGAAAATATTTTACAATCCCAAGTCCGAATTGTTACGTCTTTGACATGTTCCTTTAGGTTACGCAGAAACATTTTCTTTTTTAATTTATGAGCACAAAGTTAAACTGCAATTAAAAAATTATTATACATTACTTTTAACTTTAACAAATACAGTAAGCAAAATTCAAATGATGCACATTTAATATGTAAGTTAAAAAAATTATCAAAATTTGTCCCTGAGTTTTAACGTCAAAGACGTAATATAATTTGTAATTGAAAATATTTATATTTAAAAAATACTTTAATACTTCTGGATAAACTGCAGAGTATCTTGATTTAATAAAATATATGTATGCACAATAAAATCAGATTATATATTAAAAACTACGTAAATAATTGAAAGACCGTTTCAAAGTATTACGTTTTTGACAGTAGAACAGAAAAGCTGTTAAAAACGTAATATTTCCCTATGTTTTTACAATTAAATATTAATTTAAATTTACGCGCATGTAACATATCACTATTCGACTTTATATTATTCATTTTAAAGTAGTAATAAATGATACTTGTCATAAAAATAAGATGGGCTACAATTTTCTTTTTACAAATTTGGAAAGTTGAAAGGTAAAAGTTCTAGAGAATTGCTCATATGCCCTTATAAAATATTCATGTTTGACAATTCAATATAATAATGAAATTAATTAAGCAGGTTAATATATAGAATACTGAAGTATCACATTCAGCAAAAATGCATACCAAGTTGTTTCAATTAACATAAATAATATAAATAAATGAAAATAAGACAAAAATGTACATCTTATTTACGGTCAAAGGGTTTCAATTTTAGTAAAAAACTAAAACCGAGTCAGGTAAACTGGTAAACGTTTAATTAGGTCACAGTGCATTGTAAACACAAATCATTAAGACATAAATAAATAGCATATATTATTTTGCATACAATTGATAGACACACATTAATTCCAATTTTAAATATAAAAATAACATTATTTTAACAATACAAGTTTAATGATATACGTATTATACGCAGAACACAATAAGATATTATATATTAATTTAATACATGTTAATTTTTTTTTCGTTGTTTGCCTATTAAATTCAATTCAGTGCACTTTAATGGGTTGTAGCCTTACAACCAAAATATGAAAAACATACTTTTTAATTACATATACTAATTTAGATTATCATTAAAATGTACCAAAGTGAATCTTTAAGGACGGACATTACACTGTTGCAACTTATTCAGCTTTCGTTTTTTAGAAATATTTAGAAAATAAACAATACATTTCAAATAAATCTGATATTATTTTGCCAAATGACAGCTTGTTTCAAAATTTTAAATGTATTTTTTGTTATAAATAAATACTGTAAACAATCAGCAGAAACTTAGAAAACCAATTTTCGTTTGAATTTTAGAACAAACACTGCCCGAAATAAATCATTAAAATGTATTTTTTCAAACAGAACTCGGTGCTGTTCTTAAAGGGATAATTTTTAATTCTTATTAATGAATTATTTTATATAACACTAATACGATTAATCACATATTTTTATACCAGTAAGATTTTATTAATTACTTTTTTAACTTGTAAACTGTATTTAATTTTATGTTATTTTCAAAAAATCGTAAGTAAAATATTAAAAGCAATAAGGCATGCAAAGTTGTATGCATACTTTTAAAATATGATTTAAAATTGAATAAAAGAAATGGAAAAAAAAACAAAAAAATTTTAGCCGGTAGACATAACAGATTCTCT
>JABFPM010004071.1:0-13258 GCA_022817325.1 Idris sp. 1 HC-2018 | reverse complement strand
CGTTCCGCTCCACCCCTTCGAATTTTTTTTTTATAAATGAAATAACAATTCATCTGACTAAGGTCCCTTCAGGAGTAATAAATGACCTGCGACAGATGTTTTAAATGTTTAAAAAAAATTCCCATCCCTTTTACAATAAATATTTAAAATATTTAGATGAAAAAACAAAAAAATTACTTTAAACAACTTTATCATAGCTATTTTTTATGTATTTATATATCATTCAAAAAAATTGTACCTTGCATCAAATAAATTCCGCTTGTACTCCATTATAAATATGATTGACGTATTTGAGAATATTTTATACTTGAATTCATGAACTTTATGGATATTTTGTTCAGTGTATTTATTTTAGAATAATAATGACACATTTATAAATTATTTTATTATGTTATAATACTTTGTTAATAAAACCACCATTAAACGGGGCGGTCTATCTATTTTTGTTTTATTTATATTGCAAAGAAGATATAATTATACATAGTAGTTTCAACAGTTTTATGTTACATTATGGACATATTTAAGAGTAAATACTCATATATTAGAGATCAAAACAACTGATCGATTTGTATGATGTAATTTTATACTGATTTAAACAAAAGTCAAAAGATCGTGAGACCCACTCTTTATAACGTTTAAATAAACTATGATATTAAATGTTTATCAATTTTTTATGTAAATGTAATAGTTTTAACTATATTTAACTGTATTTGTCATATTTACATCAGTATACAATGAAATAATAATTTCAATAATTGTTCAAATGTGCTAATCAACTAAAATAATTATTTTATTTTAGATGTTAATAAAAAAGTTACTATTAAATCAAAAGTTATTATTTTTTGTGATAAATAAGTTATAAAATTGTTTAAAATGTACACTAAATTGTAGTAAAATATGATTATTTATAATATTGACAGTCAAAGGGTAGACTCGCCCTATCCAGTCGATTCGCCAACAGTTTCACATGAATATATCGCAAAAAGGAACATACCAATAATTTTTAAAAAGTCTTGTACGGCTAAAAAGAGTGACAAATGACGATTGAAAACCACCTAATTAAAACCATTTTTCGATGATGTTTTTAAGAAATGTATTACTTGAAAGTTTAACAACTAAAAAAATGAGTAGACTCGCCTCGTTTGACGGTATATTAAATGCATCTTAAAACATGTGATTTTTACTTTTCAAAATTTAATGAAATGAACAAAAAAGATTAAACAAAATGGAGCAAAATGTATGCAAAAAAACATATTAAGTTTCACGTTTCCGACACTTTGTTGGGAGTTGATTATAATCGCGACAAGATTTCCGATTGGCTAAAAATTGGTAAACAGAAAAGCATATGATGAGACCCTTCGTAGATTCATACAGCAGAATACAATAACGGGAAATCCCCTTGGGAGAATTCGCTGTTGCCTCGTCTGTCGAGTGGCTCGGTTCATCCAATTCAAAAGAGGATCATTGTCAAGACTCTTCGCGATTAAGATCGTCGACCCTCTCTACTGTTGACGATTCATTTATCTCATCCCTTTTAGTGCCGGTCATGTCTTTTTGTTCGCGTAATATTGTAAAGTGGATAAGAAGTTTATACATTAAGTAATGTTTTCTTTTTTATAGTGACTATATTTTTGTCATAGATTGTATGTGTGTGATATTTTCACTTTATCATCCGTTTCTAAAAAAAAAGTTAAATAACTCATAAATTCATAATTAAATTTAATTATTTATTATTTGTAAAATCAATAATATTTTAGGTAAAAAAATAATTTAACAGTTGTTAAACATAATTTTAAAATTTTTTGATAAGCTAAACTAAAATATATAGATATATCTAGATGTGAAATGACCTCGGCGAATAGTTGGTAGGATTAAATTTCTGTCTGAGTTTATATTGCAAAATATGAACAAGTATAAGATCCCATTATTATAAGATTAACATTCCGAAAAATGAGTACATATAGAATATACATGTTGTTTTATAGCAACATCAGTTGGAATGCAAAGGGATGTAAAACGAGGTGTTTTAGCCAGACAGGGGTGACATTTAACACTTATTTTACAGCGAGTCTGCAGCGTTTTAGCTGACATAATTAATATTCAAAATTGTCGAATTTGTATGAATAATATATAAATGCTGTTCCAAGTAAATTAAATATTTGTTTTCACTATGTCATACTTGTGTTTCGTTTTCTCATTAGGTACAGACTACCATATTAATTCTTTCGTTATCGGTGTTGCTTTAAAGCAACACATTTATTGTTTTAATTTTGTTATTAAATCACAATAATAATAACTGTTTAAATTTTTGCTGAAATAATTTAGGTGAAAATAAACTTTATACAACACCTGCAAATATTTTCATCTTCTAAAATATAAAATATTATGAAATATAGGCAAAAAACTGAAAAACCATTTTTCATTATTTTTGTATTATTAATAGAAAGTAGTTTTCGAATCCATGTACAAAAATCAAATTTTCAACCTAGAAAATAATTTGGTATTGAAAGGGTTAATGAGATTTGAAATTAATGTCGATCATACGCGATCTGTTCTGCTGACTTCTGATCTATTGTATTTTAGTATTCTGAGACATATTATTCATTTTATTAAAAACCTATTCAATTTAATTAATAAAGTATCTTTTGATTATTAATCATAATATTTTATAAGAATGTGAAATTTGAAGTTAATAAATTTGAATCGAGATATAAAATTAAAAACTCTGCCTGACTGCTTTATATATTTATAATATGAGTAAATTTAGATTTAACTTCCATTTAGAGCGAGACAAAATTTAATTAAGAAGTATACCTTTAAGAAGGTATTTTTTGGGTTTAGAGGATCCTAAAGGGCTGAGAAAAACAGGGTGTCATTGAACCAACGTGAGTGACACCTTTAAATATGTAATTATCAGTAATTATAAATAATTTGGCCATTGTTTTTCTCTTTCTTAGACTCTCAAATACACGACAATAATTCAGCCGAATGTAACTTAAAGGATGACACTATTTATTATTTTTTTCGCTCTAAATGGAAGTCAGTTCTGGATTTACTCATACACACTTCGCGTTAAAAAGAGAACTACTTATTTTTCAGAAAATTCGACTATAACATTCAAAAAACTTTAACTTCGCAACAAAACATCAAAATGACTTCCAGGGCTGAACTAAATAAAAATTTGAAATCTCAGTTTTTCTAATTTATTTCTGAATAATTATACAGGAATGTTGATAATTCTGTTAGTTTTTGAGTTGCTGAATACACTTATCAGCTTTTCTTGAAATATTCAGTTCTAAAGCATTTCTATATATAAGAAATAACATAAAATCATTGAATTTTTCATATTTAATTTTCTTGTTGTTTAATTTTAATTTTTGTGAAAATATTTTATAAATTAAGTAAATTTTATTTTTACTACACTTTCTTAACATGTTTAGTTTTCTATTTATATTTTTATTGTGAAATATATAAAAATTTACATCAATAAACATTTTTTAACATATTTGTTCAAACATTATGTATATTTAAATATTATACAAAAAATGACAAAATTCAATGGATCAAGTTATTCAAATATAATTTTTGAAGTAATTAATTGACAAATTTATTGTAAAGTGTATTTTTTGTGATAAAAATATATAAATAAAAACTGAAACATTCATAGAAAATAGAACAAAAATTACTTTTACCAAATTTCTAAAATATGGTCTGTAAAATTGCGATTAGACAAAAACGAGTTTAATTATGAGAAATTCAATAATTTTATGTTGTTTTGTATGAAAAAAAATGATCTACCCTACTTGAGAGCTGTTCTAAGCTATCTGCAATGGAAGATATTTGGCTTTGAAAATAGTTAACAGTAGCGTTTTTGGAGATTGTAGAGCTGAAAATCTCAAAAACTAAAACTGATGGAGACAAACAGGTTTCCCGAGGGTATTCGAAAGCTCAAAAACTAACAAAAATTTAGCAAAATGAAACCTACTTTTAAGTATCTTTTTTCTTATTTCAGCAGTATTATATTCAAAAAATTCAGTTTCGAGAACTTTTTTCTTCGTATTTAAAACTCAAATATACAAAAGACAAATTAACTCCCTCTGTTGTTGAGTTTCTCAATTATCTTTACAAAATAGCAGAAAACAACCTTACCGACAATTTTGAGGTTTGTAACTAAATACTGTCTTCCTTACCAACTAACGATTTCTTTATTACCGACAATCCAAGTCTACCAATTTTAGAAAATAAAAATAAGAATGCAATAATATTTTGAATGATTTATTATTGTTATACAGAGATGAGTTGTTAAAACATTTAACCTTTTTAAAAAAGGATCGAATTCTCTGAATTAATTAATATATTTTTTATAAAATTATTCCATTTTGAAAGGAAAAATTACTTAAGGACTTATTACGTGTTTATATACTTGATAATTAATAATAAATAAATACACATAAATTATTTTTGAAATAACAACAAATCACAATGATGTTACCGTTGAGGTATGAAGATCTTTGTTCGCTTAAAACGTAGTAATATTTTAATACAATTGTAGGTAAATATATTTTGTGAAATCTATTCTTCATCAATTTGAATCAAACCTTTTATTTCAAAAAGACACGCCATTAATGCTCCATTTTTTTCACAATCGTCCCCTGTAGCTTTATTTGCTGAAATGAAATTGAAATTATTAATAATTAAGAAGCAAACATTATTATTTAACTACTAGGAAAAAAAATACTTTTCATAAACTTTTATATTTCTGATTGAAGGGACACCTTTGGGACCATCTTTTTCTGATTTTTTTGGTTTTTAAAATATGCAAACATAGTGGTGCCCTTAAACAATTTTAAGAGCGACACCTTTAAATATGCCATCAAAAGCAATTTTATATACAGTTTCATTGTAACAGTACAAAAAAAAAGAAACAAGAAAAAAAAAATCGAAATTATAAAAACTAGGGGATATCTTCAAGACTATTTTTTCCTTGTTCCTTAACCTCTCAAATACACAAAAAAAATTGAGCCCAATGAAAAATTAAAGTGTGACACCTTTAAAATTGTTAGTTAAATAAGTGAAAAAACCACTAAAAGAAAAATAGCTGTAGAATGTTTAATATGATAAATTGCAAGTATTAAGACATTAATATTGTGAATATCATAAATTAAATTTTACTTATTTTCAATTAAAATATACATCATTAATTTTAATTGATTTTACATTAATTTTTAAATAGTTTAATTTAGTATTCTGTTTTAATATAAAATATTTCTTTAAAAACATTTCAATAAAATATGAAATCTACTTTTATTTATGTCACATTTATTTAAAAATCATTGATTTTCTGTAAACTTAATTATTTCGTAAATAATAAGTAATTTTATTCCAACAAACGCTTTTAACAAAAGATCGATGTACTTTCAGTTACATTTTTGAAGTTTATGCAATTTTGGATACATTACATAAAATTTCTGTAGGCCTCCCAAAAATTATCAATGGGTTAGAAATTTGTGAATGATTTTGTATGGCTCTAATAAATTTTCATGATAGACACAGTAATTTATTCCGTGTAATTTTTCGAATCTTTGTAACAAAATTGCTAACACTTTCTTTCTAATGTGCAAGAAGAGTATCAAAATAAAATAAAAATTAATTTAATTAATAATTGTGTAAAATTATTAACAACAATGTTTAAGTAACTGGAGCTACCAAAAAAATGACTACGATTAGCTTATTATATTTTACTGTAATAATTGTATTTTTTTTAATTTGAAAATTATCAAGTGCCATGTTATTTTTCAATTTATTAATTCTGTTTTAATTATACATAATCATATACAATTATACATAATTAATATTATTGCGTGACTAACTTGCGCTATTTATATTATTATTAATCACCGCAATGAATTG
This sequence comes from Idris sp. 1 HC-2018, assembly GCA_022817325.1. Taxonomy (NCBI): domain Eukaryota; kingdom Metazoa; phylum Arthropoda; class Insecta; order Hymenoptera; family Scelionidae; genus Idris; species Idris sp. 1 HC-2018. The sequence continues at coordinate 7,348 of JABFPM010004071.1, read as the reverse complement.
ATTACATTTAATTTATCTGGTTTTTAAATAAAATTTTACGGTAAAAAAGCATTCTATTATGAAATTCAAATTCGTATTTTTACTAAGAAAAATTTTTAATTTCTTTTATAATTTGATTTAATTTCCATTATTAGAACATCAACCAACTTTTAAATTTTACATAAATTTTTTTGATACAAAATTAAGGGGGGGGGGGGCATTACTCTGAAAATCGAACTTTTGTTCATTGCATTTATGGAGTCTTTAAACCCTTTTTAAAGGTGCGAAATGTTTTGTCAATATTTAATTTCTTTACATTGCAGTAAACATAATTCCCAAAACTAACAGAACTTTAAACGCGTTTTTTTCGAAATAACATTTTTTTATATAGCCTCCAGTTTTTCTTGTGATCTACTCAACCGATTTAGCTTTTTTTGTGTAAAAATGAATTGTCTAAAACCTAGCATAACGATATAGTTTTATTTTTCAGTTTTTTATTAACATTTTAGTACAGATTTTTTGAACGAAAAACTGAACATTTTTTTACATAGCCGCCATTTTTTTATTTGTCAAAATGTCAAACAATTGCTATTGTAGGTTTTAGCTATTTTCTTAAGGTTTCAGAATTTCTAAACGTGATCGTTCTCCGATGTTTCAGGACTTCCCAGTGCTGGTGGTCATTGAGATGCAACATCCTGGAGGCGATTTGCGCGAGCTACTATAACTTCGACAATTTTCTATATTTTTACTCAAAAAAAAAAAAAATGAAATACTCTTTAAATATATCTTTATTAAGTTATTTTATTAAGTTAATATGAAAATAGAAATATATCAATTGCCAATGTTAAAATTAAAATTCTAACATTTCAATTAAAAAAATCGATTTACTGCGAAATAAAATTTTGTAGTGAACATTTATGTGCATAAAACTCGTTTTAAGAGCACGACTATCATTCTGAGGTTGCACAAAAATAAGTTAATTATTCTAAAGTAGGGGAGAGTAGGGTAAAATGACATGGCTAAGAAAAAAGGTTTAGCGTATCTATCAATATATTACTTAGTAGTATACTTTGTGCATATGTTATTTAAACGAGAAAAAAGATATCCAAAATGTATGGGACTATTTTGTTCATTATAGCAATAACTCTAACATTCTGGCTGAAACTGAAATTATATATTTTCGAAACATCTTGTTGCTGACTGTTTAACGTACTTATTATTAAAAATTTCATTAAAAACATTTAAATAGGTAAATTTGTGAACCGTACAAAGTATCCTTTGAAACATAAAGTAGGGCATCTGACGGTATATCAAATTTAATTGTGTAAAAATAAATGATGACATGTCTTTTTTAGCTGAAAAAACTTGATAGATTACCTAATTTCTATACAAACAACAATTTAGCATGTAAATTCGATTGGAATTAACATTGTATATTGTTAAAACCTTTACGATGTCACTTCACCCTACCATGTCACTTTCCGAGTTATATTCCACGTTAAGTAGTAATATCGAGCATTTATAAATCTGTATTGGTCCCTTTTTAAATCTGAGGGCTGTTTAGGGGTTACAAATGTATTATACAAGTATATGAATAAAGGACTTACCAGCTTCGATACACATTGTCACTTTGTCTTTGAATTCATGATAGTTCATATTTTTTTCCATGACATTCTCTTCAATTATTTGATGAATTAAAGGTGCATTGAATTTCGAACCATCGTACTAAAAATAATTGTCGATTATATTTTATATTTTTATATAAGTTAAGAGTTATACAGATTAGGTAATTATTTTATTTATTTTTTAAATAAACAAATAAATACCGTATTCATTTTCCTATTAACACACGCGAACACACACATTGATTTTTCGTCCTCATCTTCAAGCATTTTTACAAAGTCATCTTGAATACAAAAACATTGTAATTAAAATTTTAGTTAAGCAATTATAATTTATAATTGTAAAAATGAGTAATTATTTTTATTTCTTACCACGTGATAATTTCATTTCATTCAAACATAAATCTAAATGCTCTGCTGCATCATAATCAGAGAGTGAGGCATACTCCGCATAAGTTAATGAAATAAACATCTAAATACACCAATCACAATATTTTATTTGCATTGTATAAGAGATACAAAACTGTTGTTTATTTAAAGTATAAAACATGTTTAAAATTACATTTTCCTAGGTACCCAAGTAAAAATTCATATATGGCTCGATTTATGGCGCATTTCTGGAACATATGGCATATTTATATATTTATATACATAAATGGGCCATTTATGGGTACATTTATGCGGCATATATGACACATAAATGGACCCATATATGTCATCAAAATGCAATTTTTTGGCGCGGATCGCTATTTATGTGCTATATTTGCTGCCATTTATAATCCATAAATGGCGCATAAATAGACCCATATATATATTTTTACTTGGGATATACTAAAAAATATTTTGATAGTTTATAATTCATAGAAAATATGAAATACTTCTAAATATATTTTGTTTCAAAATGTATATTTTATATTTTATAATGTAAATTGTTTCGAAAATTTAAATTAATAACTGAGCTTATTTATTAAAAAAAATTTCAGATAAATGTACATACAAATTCTATTAGATCTCTAACTTTTTTATTGTGCAAATTTTGTTTCTTAACTTATGATTTCATTAAATTATAACAATTATGAAACAATTATCAAAATATATATTACAAAATTTAAATCCCAAACTTTCATAATCAAACTAATAATTAACATGAATAATATACCAATTTTATTAAAAGGAAATTATATAATTTTTAAGAAAACAACTTACGGCTGAAAAAATAACACAAATTGCCAAAAACTTCTCCATGTTAGTTAAACAATGTTATTTGACTGACAGTGACGAACAAAACGTATAATTTTTACAAGTTGCCAGGGTATTTATAAGAAAAATATATATTGTTCATAATAAAAAAAGACTATCTCACGTGACAGGAAAGTATCAGTTGGTTGCATAAAAGAATTTAGCGGAATTTTCCGAAATGTTGATTCTGAAGATTATGCTCAATTAATATGTTGGTATAAAACAATGAATGACCGATTTTAGAATAGAATAATATTACGCAACATGAAATAATTGCACTTTGTGAATCAAGATAAAACTTGGGTGATAATAAAGTATTGGAGAATATTCATGTTTTGAATGCTTCAGAAAAAAAATAAAATATCGAAACAGGTCATACATTTAGTTAAAGTGTTCATTTTTATTGGTGCAGTAAATTGAAGCACGTGTTTGTACTTCAGCGTGTTCTAACACATTTACTAGTTTCCTGACTTAATGAATATTTTTGCCGATTTTTTCCGTGCATAATGTCGCGTAATTTTTTTAACAGAATGAAATTTTCACGAATAATTTGTTGCTGCCTTTCGTTCTCCAAGCGAGATTTCCGGGCGTTGTACAAAACGTGGGGACGATTCGGTGGAGGTACCATATTTACCGTGGGAGTTACATGTTGCATCTAAAAGTTATGAAATTGTTTAAGTTATTATCATTTGTTACAGAAATGAAAATGAAACTACAGCTTATAGATTTGATTGATTAATTTTAAAAGAATAAAAACAAAACTAATATGTTTTTAGTAGATAGGATAAAACTTCTTTAATCGTTTTCAGCATTGTATTTGAAAGATTTTATTCATAGATAAAGAATATTTCTTAAAACCTTTCAATATATTTATAACTATTAAATAAAATAAAATGTGACAAAAAAATTATAAATGATATTTGTAGATGATTATATTTCGTTTATTTGTTTATTTTTTTATTTAAATTTGTCTTGTAACTTTTCGTTCATGTATCAGTGAGTTAGTTAATTCTCAGTAATTATATCAAGAAAAACAATTTGTCACAGTAATTACTTTGATTGTCAAATCTGTTATAGTGTCTGCAAGTAAGAGTTAGATAAAAATTTATTATAAATATCGTCTTAGTCTGAAAATTCGGTAATGCTAACTTTAATAAAATTCATACAACCCTAAAAATATAAAAAATATTGACTAGAAATACAAATATAAAAATGGAAGAAAAAGAAAATAATAAATTATGTTTAATCGAATTCCTTTTAAATCAATTAAAATTTCATTAAAATTTAACATTTGTTTTTGTTTATTATTATAAAAATAAATTTAAAACAAACTAATTATTCAATTAGAATCTTAATTGCTTACTCTACACAAATGCTGTTCGTATGACCAATTTTGCCAGTAAGATGAAAAATTACTGCCACGATTTTTCTCGTTCATATTTAAAGAAGTGTAACTTTTGTGGGAACAAACCTCAGTATAAATTGTTTGTATAACATAGTTGCCTGAGAAACAAATATTGATTGAATTAATATTTCCCCGGCGTTCTTACCATCATTCGATAGTCTGCTATATGATTTTATATTCTCCAATTTGTGTAGTTTATATTTGAAAAACGCACATAATAATGCCTTTTTAAATTAATCAGAGTTATCATGCACCTGAAATTTTATTTTTCTCAACATTTACGAGTACGAAATGTAGTTTCTTCTATTCATGAAAAATTATTTTAAGTTCTCACGAGTGAGATAATTATGTCTAATTACTTTTAAAAGTCGCAAGTTGAACTTTTCTTATTAGTGAAAAAAAAATGTTAACATAATGTCAAAGTAGATAAAAATATTTTATTCGCAGAAATTTACATACAAGTATTAAAAGAAAAACAAATTGATTCAACTACTGAAATTAGTTCACAAAAACATGGTGGTAAAATGTGCAAATGCCTGTCTACGACAATTACTACAACATCTGTGCATTAAGGCAAACATATGTAAAGAGTTAATACATTATAATATTTACGCAGTTTTATAAAATCAATAAGATAGTTTATAGTTAATTAAACTAAATTGTAATTATAAATTAATATCTTTCCACACTGTTGTTTATGGCACACCGAAACGAAAATCTTAACAATATAATATGCTCATAACTTATACGAAATAAGTTAGATAAGAAAGTTAAAATTGATTATTACAATTTCTCAATTATAGAAACACATAATAATCAGTAATTGCACGTCAAATTCACTGTTATATAAGGAAAATGCGAATAAAAACTTCACTAAAACCCAAATGAATTAATGTTAAAACATTTTAACAAATACATTTTACTTATATGAATTTAGGCTTCGTCTTGTGCTGAAAATACATTTTTCGTACACCATTCTCTTTCAACTTTTGTTACAAAATATATTATTAATAATTAAAATTTAATTACGGTGCGTAAATCAAATATTTTTCGTTTTTTTGAACCGCAAAAGATTTCTAGTAGAAATATATCTGGGTTCGCCCATATAAAATGGGCCCTGGTGCCCATAATAGGTATAAGTTGGGAAATTCTGGGTGATACATTATTTACATTTTTAAAGGCGTTGCGTGATATTATTGTGTCTCATAAATTCAACGAAAAAAAGTTCTTGTATTTATTTCTATGAAAAAGGTATGTATTGTTTAAAATTTTTTTTCAAATAATGTAAATTTTTTATTAAAATGTATGATTATGAAAAGTGTTTCATTTATATTTCAAAACTACTTTAATAATCAATCAATTTATTAGCACACAGTAAAGTGTACTGAAACTTTAGATTTGTTTTGAATCAAAATTTGTATTGTATTTTTAATTTTATACACGAATGTAAAATTGATTGATTATTTATCTGTTGATTATCATATTATCAAAAATAATTAATACGAACATTTATTAAATACAATTGAATTTCAGTCTCAGATCGAATGAAAATGACAAACTCAGATGTATGGAATTATTTCATAAAGTTAGATGCAGAGTTTGCTCAATGCAAAATTACAACTTGCAATGCAAAATTAAGATGGAAAGGTGGAAGCACGAGTGGATTAGCAAGACATGTGCAAAGAATACATAGAGTAAATTTAAACAAGCGACCGGCATCTACGAATAATTTTGGCCAAAATGACGAACCAATCATGAAGACAATTGAAGGCAACAGTAGCAAAATTAGCAACCATAGATGATATGACTATAAATACTATTGCCACCAGCAGTTTTATTCGTGATGCCATAAAACAAAAAGGATTTATATTGCCGAAATGTGCCAATAGCATCATGGATTTAATAACCGAATTCTATACCGATGTGAAGGAAGATATAATTAAACAAATTCGTGATCTTTCAAATTTAAATGTTCGATTCAGTCTTACAATTGACGAGTGGTCAAGTGTACGAAATAGACGTTATATAAACATAATTATTCATCAGAAATTGGGTGATTTTTTCAATCTTGGATTGACATATATTAATAAAAAATGTGATTCCTCGGATGTTACTCGTCTTGTTGATGAAAAATTAGAAGAATTCGGTTTGAATTCAGTTAAAAACATCATTGGGTCAACAACTGATGGCGCTAGCGTTATGAAAAAGTACGGAAGAGAAAATCATTACGAACATTTACTTTGTTTAAATCATGGAATCCACTTGGCTGTTACAGATGTCCTTTATAAAAACATATCAGGTATTATATCTCTTCAAAATATTTTTCAGCTGACAATTGTAATATTTTTTCAGCTAACGATTACAATTTTGAAGATTATGAGGATGATCTTGAAGGTGATGAGGATACCGAAGAGGAAAATTATGAAGATAATAATGATGAGTCATGTAATTTCAAATTAGTGCCAAATTTATACCAAGTCATCCAACAAACACGGCAAATCATAAGACTTTTTCGAAAAAGTCCCGACAAAAACATAGTCCTGCAAGGATATGTTAAAGCGTCCTTTAGTAAAGAGCTAAATTTGCTGTTGGATGTAAAAACTCGATGGAACTCTCTCATAACCATGACTGAAAGATTTCTCAAACTAAAAGACTGCATAAGAAAAACTTTAGTTGATTTAAATAGGACCGAAATATGGCATAATCAGAACATTGCTGTATTAGAAAACGTGCTAGAAGTTTTAACACCGCTTAAGGCTGCTGTTGAAGCTTTTAGTCGCAAAGATGCAACGCTGTTGACAGCAGAGGCAACGTTATGTTTTTTGAGTAAAAAAATTGAAGCTTTAAAGAGCCCGTTAGCATCACAAATGTACGAAAGACTGCTCGTTAGGATTGAAGAACGCCGAAATAAAAAATTGATTAGTTTACTTATGTATTTACAAAACCCGGAGAGTATAAAAAATGCACAAGTTTTTCAATTTTCTTCAAAGCAGACCATTTATGCTTGTGCGGAAGAGCTGATGAACCGATTATTTTGTGATCACTCTGAAATGTAAGTATGTGTAAAATTATATCAATAAAAAAAGAATAAAAACAAATAATA
>JABFPM010004070.1:0-13261 GCA_022817325.1 Idris sp. 1 HC-2018 | reverse complement strand
CAAATATTAAGCGCTGACGCGCTATCGTTTTATTGATCATATCTACAAAACTACTTCGAATTTTTACTTAAAAATTTAACAGCATATTTCTTTTGAGTCACAGATTCGATTTCTGCAATAAAAAAAAATCGATTTTTTCATCGGTCTAAATGTATTTCCCCCCTTAAATGACCCAAGATGAAGTAACTATTAAAAAAAATCAATTTTCTAACACGTATATCAAGAGTTACAGTTATTATAACTTAATTTTTCAAGTATTAAAAGGAATAAAATGATCTAAAATTATGTAAGAATTAATATTACCGATACGTTTGTGTGATAATTTTATAATAATATTCAAAAGTTACATATATTGAAATGTTGTCTCGATATTTTTCACTTCCTATTTTATTAGATAACACTTTTCTTCGTATACGAAGAAAGTGTTTTAGCGAAAAAGTCGTTTGGATGTAATCTGGATAGAACCGGATATCTCTTTACTGAGACTACATCGAGACTCACTTTTTCGTGAGTAGTTTTAAATGAAACAAAGAGGATTCATCTGTAAATCTAAAGAGTTAATATTTTTCAATAGTAAAAATAGAAGAAAAATTGCATCTCTAAAGTAGTAAATTTAATAATTTTAATAATTTTGTTTCTTTTTAATTTAATAGTATTATTTATTGATAGATTTTCAATTAACAACAACACTTTATTGGCTCCGGTGAAATTAAAGATATATATGCATTATGCAAGTGTAACTGTAAATGACAGAATGTATTTTTAATTACAATTTTTTTTAAAAAATAAGCATTCGTATTTATATGTAGTTTTTAAAATTTAATTACATTAAATTATCTAAATAAATTAATTTTTCAAAACATTTTTACTCACAGTTTTTTATTTAGAATCAATGTTAAAGTGTCTTAAATTTATATAAATTTTTTCTAATTAGTTTTAGAAAATTTATGTAAATACATTGAAATGTTCAATATGAGTTAAAGTTATTATTATTATTTTAAAAATGTGAAAAATAATATTATTTATTACTTGATTTTAAAACTCACCATGTTTCTTAGAAAATAAAATGCAATATTTTGCGAAAAATACGATGTATAAATTGAAATTGTCTTCTTGCAATAATTTTCCTATAATGTTGTTTTTTTTATATGCAAAGTAGAAATGAAAAAAATTATGACGCTGATAATAATTTCGATGATTTTAAACAAATAATTGACATAATTTCAAAACAAATTGTAGTCAGAATAATTATCCACAAATTATAAACAATCATCATATTTTCACAACAAAAAATAAATTGATGAAAAAAAAGTGGCTTCTAAATTACAAAATTTGTAGAAGAATCAAAAAAATATAGACATTACATTGTGTACGCCCAACAAAAACTGAACAACAATAAGCTTACTTTTTTAATTGTCCCCCACAAATACATAATTTCATTCCATCAGATTCTCACGGCAAAATATTATATGTACGAAATATAGGAAGCACCTTTTATTTTTTTTCTCGCTTTCTTTTCATTCTTTAATCTCTTCCGAACAAAAAGGTCCACCGTTTCCGAAGTCTCGAATGAATGCACTTACGTGTTCCATCAATAGTTTTTATTTGTCCCGGGCTCCCCATGACCGAGAAAACTGCACTTAAAATAAGGATCCCGTACGGCCGACAGGAGGCTGCCTCGAGGAACATCATCTTATATTTCTTTGATGGGTTTCTCGGATACAATTTTGTTGGGGTGCAAACGCCGCGACTGTGTCTCTAATCGGTCTCGACTCCGGGACACTCGAAATGCAAATTGCACGTATTATCAAGTGCAACATGAAACTAATGTTGGACCGAGGTTTAAAGCGACTCTGCAAGAGTTAGACGGTCTGGGGGCATTGGCAGATGTAGTTTTGTTGTACATGTGCAGTGGTTACTTTCACTGCCGATGTCGTAGCCACTGGAATCGACGAGACCGCGGATCTTCTAATGTGGTCAAATCTTCAATCACATATAATATAAAAAAGAACACAAACTAAATATTAAAGAAAAAACAAATAAAAATAATCCCTTCTTTTTCCGATCTTTCTCTATCAATCTAATGATCCAATCTTCCTACTTTTTTTTCAATCGCAATTTAATCACGCATAATTGTCTCTGGTCATAATTGGTTGACGCCTACGTGTGAGTTCTACTACTTTTAATTATTGAAAAAAAGGAGAGACTGGTTTGACCATTCAAGCTCGCGAGATTCACAGAGTCGCTGCGATCCCGTGACATTCAGCCTTTGTATTAAGTTTTGCATTTATTATGTAATGTAGTCGAAAAATCGGAGTAAACGCACAATCGCGAGTCGCTTGTACCAGATGTATCGTGGAGAGTGAAAGCGCGAGCAGCCTGCGATTCGCTATCATTATAACACCGCAGTGTATTTGGTTTTCGCGCAAAGTATTCGACAATATCAGTAATAGTTATGGCACGACTTTTTCAACTTCTTCTCCTGAGTCTCCTGAGTTGCGGCCTGGCTTGCGCGGAATTCGGCAAGTTAACATTTATTATAAAACAAATTAGATACGGTGTACGGTCTCGCGCAACGTGCTTTCGAAATTCTGCGGCTTGTTTGCGGCTTTTGCAGCAGGATAACGCAATTAATTGCAGTCGCTCGGTAACGACGGACGTCCGGAGCCAAAGCGAAGATGCAACCGGAAATCGCGCACGATTGCGTCGCAATTTGTCTCTAGGACAAATCTAAGGGGATCCACTTATTCGCACAAAGTTTTAAGGAGCCTAATATCGTGAAAAACTTATGAACGCCTGCCAGAATATATTATATCACGTTTACACGGGCATTGCGTCATTCGAGAGCGTTATACATTTGTTTCTCCATAATGTATACCATGAGTGCATTAGTCCCTCAATTTGTGGTCAAACGCTTGGGACCTGTTACGGCAATAATATACGTGAATGTTGCGGACAAGTGTACAAAAGTGCACATGCCGATTTCGTCAAAAGTCATAGTTGTTTCGAGTGAAAGTGGTTCACGGGTGTCGTTATTATAAGTTTACACCGAAACCCATTTTTAAGTGAATTATTATTGAAAATATTGCATTCAGTTTTGTTGTTCCAATAAAATTATTTAAATGCGATAAATAAAAATAATTATATTTTTAAATAAATATTTAAATTATTAATTATTAAAAACCTTTAAATAATGAATTAATTTGAGTTTCTTTAGTTGATTGTTTAACACATTTTATATAACTGAAAGAATCTTTTGAAAGTTAAATACAAAATACGTGAATTCGAAACTCTGAACGCATTGTAATGGGTTTTTAATCTGTCTTTTTTAAAAAAATTGCTTTAATTTATTTAATTTAATTAATTAATAAAGCTTAATCATAATTTGTAATTAATTAATTAGGAATTCTTTTGTTTTGTACTTTATATTTCATTTGTGTAAGTATTCATACTATGCGAGAACTTAATTAAACAGTACTTTTGTTCGACAAAAGTGAATCGTACTACGTCTTCTCTTTGAATTGAAAGGCAGAGAAATATTACTTTCTCGAAGGCATTAAAATTGAACATATGTACATTTATGTTGGCCACCTTATATTATATTATGCACAGATTATACAATACGTCCATAAGTTATGTTTATTAATGGTTTATAATTTTAAAGAACCTGTATATATAGACATTTACATTTAATAAAATCATTATGTCTTCTGTAAATAATGGTAATTTGTTAATCAAGGGATATATATGATATTATAACATAATCTTCATATTGTTATTATAAAAAAAATTTCGAAACATTTTATCATTTATCTTAATTGAATAAATATGTGTATTTTATTATATTATCTAATATTATTAAGGTATAATATTGTTGGAAGAAATTGTTTTTAATTTATAAAACAAAGTTGCGTAAAAAGGAAATATATTTGTATAAATGGCAATTTTTTTTATTATAAATTTAGAAAATTATAGCTTAAAATAAAATTATTTCAAGACAAACCTTGGTATTACAAATAATAATAATAATAATAATAATAATAATAATAATAATAATAATAATAATCATAATAATAATAATAATCATAATAATAATAATAAATATATTAAAAATAATTTAGAAGTATATTTAACTTTAGACAGATTTGCTAAAATTGAAACAAGATTTTTATTGAATTGGAAAAAATATAAATACTTAAAAGAGAACAAATGAATATTACTTTTTCTGTAACTTCTTAAGTCACCAGAGATCTTAAGATTATTTAGACGAAAAAAAGTATAATATTCTCCAACATTTAGAATTAAATTTTTTGGTTGCAAAAGTTTCTTACGAAATGAAATTGCAAAAATGCATTCCTTTCGATGTCAACTCTTTCGAATAGAGAAAATGATCAAAGTTATTTGAGTATTACGTAATACTATTTAATTTAGATTATGACATTAAAATGTTTTTTATATATGAACTTAAAAGTAATTTATTTCATTTACAGAGGACAGTTTTAAAAATTGTTACATGAATATGGTTGGTTTCGATTCTTGCATCCGAGAAGGATTAAACGGTGTGCGGTCTTATTTTAAAACTGGTGTGCCAAAATATCAGATAGAACCTTTTGACCCTTTCCACGCCAAAGAAATAACAGTCAGACGAGGATTACCTAATTTTGGATTTACACTAACTCTGCGAAATGTTACTGAGATGGGTTGGACGAATAGTAAAGTTACTAAGTTTATAAGCGACTTGAAGCGTTATAAGGTAAGAGTTGTTATTATTATTAATAAATAATAATAATTATTATATATTAAAGTAAATTGCAGCAATGTTTTCATAATTCGTATTTAAAATTCATATGTCTATCATGAATGGCAATGAACCATGCATTTTTTGACATCTACAAGAAATGAATAATTATTGCAGAATCAGAGCAAATTAAGTTTTTTATTTAACTGACGAAGAGAAAAATAATAAAATGAATAATGAATAGATTGAAATTATTCACGTCATTTCTCAGCATATGTGAAATCGATGAATCACAGTATTAACAACAAATTGCTCTTCATCTGTCTTAAATATTTTAATAGATTATTCTTGTACGATTTTATCATTGAATTAATTACCGTAAGCGATAGAATTTTTTCATATCAGAATTTTGCGATATAAAATTTATTGTGGTTGAAATAACAAGGCAATAATTTTTTGTTGCTACTTTATACAACTTGCGTGAAATTGACATTTTAATATTTTAAAATGAATTGGCATGGATTATATAAATTGTATATTTCATAGAAATTTTATGAAAATCTGTCATTAAAATTGTATAATTTTTTTATTAATAATTTTTGTAAAGGAATATCCAAAAATTAAATAACAAATAACAAAAAAAGTAAAATAACATATTGTATATTTTGATACACTTGACTCTCTCTAAGAGCACAACCGATAAGAGCACACTCTCCGTAAGAGCACGAAAATTCTCTCTCTAAGAACACGAACATGACTTCCAGTAAATTCGCGCCAAATTTGAATTTTGTTATAATCAGAACACAAGAATCTCTCAAAGTAAAAGAAAAATAATACTAAATTAGAATTTTTTGTAAATTTTATTTTTATAAGTAAATATATCATTTAATTAAATAAATAATATTAAACATTTATTAATTATTAATATACATATTTATCAGAAGTAAAATAACATTTGAATGATAAATTTTGTTATTTAATTTTTTCTAATTTTATTTTAAAATCTTTTGTAATATTCTAATACATTTAAATTAAAACATAAATGAAGAAAAGACATTATGAATCATTTTCATGAAATACATAAATTGGATGTTTACAGCGTTTTTAAACCAATAAAATGTGTGAAGTTTATCTAATTGTCTATGATATTTCAACCGTTTGATTCGAGTTATCCATTTTTGAGCACAAACATTGCACACGCCATAGACATAGGACAATAATGTCACTAGTTTTACAACCTCAACAAAGTTGAGTTAGTTAGAGATTACGGTTACGGCGCATGACAAAGATGTACGCTTGCGCGTGTTCTTAGAGATAGTTCCGGTTCCGAGCTCGTGCTCTTAGAGAGAGATGAGTGTAGTTGTAAGTGTTCTATTTAATGTGGTGACTTTTAATTTTCATTTGTTAAATTATAAAACTTTTAATAATGTATGCTCAAATGGTGTCATAATGTAGGGGAGAGGCTTGAGCCTCAGCCACTTTTTAAAAATGAATTTTTTATAAACGAAATTAATTGTTTTAACAAAAATCAAAATATATACCATAAACTTTCAAGCTTTTTCTATCTAAAACTAGTTTTTATTGTGGAAAATCATTAAATGTAATTAACAAAATAATTAATTTTAAAAAAATGTATATTGGCTCTAGGCACTCGATTTGGGCTTTGCCTAGAGCCACGGGGTAATGGGCCTAGAACCACTGTGATTTTCAATAATTATTTATACAAAAAATTTTTTAACGTTAACAAAATGAATTGATGAAATGTTTTTTTTATTAGTAATCGATTAATTTATAATAATTAAAGCACATGTTGTTAAGTTTTGAACAATTATTGAACAGCGCAACAATTTTCTTTCAATCACGACCTTCATTTCTTTTAAATTAATTAAATAAACTTTTTTTTGGCTAAAAATATGACAATTTAATATAATTTTTCAATATTTCTTAAAATAAAACCGATATTTGCACTGTTATATAAATTATCAATATTATTAAACAATTTTATATTGAGTCTAAAAACTTCCTGTTATAAGGAACTTTTCTATTATTCGAAGAAATGGACCTCAATAACAACAGTATGAACCTTCAAACTTAACAAAAATAATAATTCATAAATTTACAGTTTGACTAAGAAAAGATCTTAATTAAGCTACTATTAACTTACTGTTGCACTTTTAATTGTATAGATGTAGCCGAAGTAAAGCAACTTGTATAAATTATTATTTATAAATTAAGTTATTTATTACATTATTAGTTTTGCGGTCTGCATTGTTGATTATAACGGTCCATTCACTGCAAAAATTGATTTGTCAACAACAATTTGAACTTAAAAATTTGAAATTAAGAAACTAAACGTCCTGCAGAAATCCTGAAATCATGATTTCAGACTTCAATTTTTCCATTGTTTTTTCCAGTTTATGTGAAAAGATTCAAAATAAGATTTAAAAGTTTCGGATGTCTTCAAAAAAGACGTTTGTTTTTCATGTGAACAATTAAATCTTTTTTTAAAGATTAGTTTATATTTATTTAAATATATAATTATAACTGAATGTCAAATATAGTGTTTGAAAAACTCAATGAGCATGTAAAAAGAACAAAATAAAATTAGTAAGATCATAAATATTAATTTTATGCATTAAGTTAAGTACTTCATTTTCAATAAAAGTATCTTGTTTCATTTATGAATACTCCTTTAAGTTTGCTTTTGTATCTATCTATAAGTATGCCGGGTAAACTGTGTGACGGCGTTACACATTCGTGGAGGTAATTTCATCTGAGAATGAAAAGCTCAGGTTGTAGTCTCATCTTATTATTGTGCTTCAATTTTTTTTTAGAATTTTTGTTTTTAGAATAGTATTTTTTCTTCTGCAAAAAGGAGACAAATAAAAGATTTTTCATGCCCTTGTTACGAACAAATATGTACGTAACTTGAAACAAAAAATGGTGATTATAAAAATTAGTGCGATTTTTTTTGCAATTCAATATTTTGGAAATTTTCGTCTCTAGCTACACAATGTAATAGTAAAATATTTATATCTTTGTTTAAATGGAAAATGAATATGATCTCTACCGTACTAGATACAGCAAATAAAATAAAAACCTTTGGTATCACCTTTTTTATTCTCTTTAAGTTACTTTAAAATTTTGTTCTAAAAACTTTGCAATAGTCGGTTTTTTTTAAATCACTAAAAAAACTTATTTTAACTTATGAAACTTTTGAAATGATTATTTAAATCTTTTAATAATAATAATTTTGCATAAAATGTATTGTTACAAAAACATGTTACAAAAAATAGATATCACCTATTTCGATAAAGAAAATAAGACCATCTTTGCATTTCTCGGCTCCGTTTGAAACAAATCTTATTATCAAAGAAAACAAAAAGCGGACCAAATAAATATTAACTTATTGCTAACTACTTAGGGTTATCTTATAAATATTAACTTTGACCGTGCTAACCCTCCAGCGCCGCTTTAGTCACAAAATTATTGGGTCTTTGTTTTTGCTGCACTTTGAAAACGTTAGTTTGATTCTACTTGCGACTGATAGGTATTCAATTTGATCTTGCTGTAAGTGGGATTCTGTATGACGCAAATGGAATCTCTTCTTGTCAATCAAATTAAGTGGCTGAAAAATGGTGAAACTTTTTAATCCGATAGGGTAAATGTACCAATTACTGCAAATTTTGAGGAAGACGTAGTTTAATATAAAGAAAATCATGTTTTTCGAATAATTTGTTTTTATCTTGCGTATTCAGAATAATATTGAATTTTATTACATTTGACAAATTCAACATCCTTTTAAAACATCGATTTATATTAAAAAAACATAACATTCAGGAAGGTCTTTTGCGTGTATTACTGCGAACGTGAATGCATTACTGCGTATGAAATACTGCGAAAACCTAAATACAGTTTACTTAGGATTATTTTGCTTAATGTTTCGACACCCCCAATATTTCTCGTGTCGAACTAGTTATACGCCGTTCCGTATGTTATATACAAACAGTATTGTGGAGTGTTTTTAAATACATTATATCATTATTTAATGATTATTTAAATTTATTATAATGCCAGGCTCTCCAAAAAATCGAGAAGGTAAGTTTCATTATATTGTTTGATGCTTTATTTATAAATGACTACATTTCTAACCTGTATTTTTATTTTGTTTATTTTGATTGAAAAAATATTCGTGTTATCAAATTGGATATTCATTTGTTTGTGTAAGGGGTTTTTAAATCCAATTGGTTTTTATACGTATCAAGCATTGTTATAATTTGTTACTTGTCAATAAAAAATAAAAAATGAACTAAAATGTCAGTTTCATTATTTTTCAATTAAATGAATTATTGTATACTATGAATTATACATTATTAAATAATTTTTCTTTGAAAATTATTAATAAATTTAAATCGTATTGCAGGATTTTCTAAATAAAAGACAAGATTATCTATATTGCAAAAAGTAAATATAATTAGTCGCAAGAAAAATGGAATAAGTTCTAATAGTTTAGCAACAGAATTTGGCATCACGAGACAAGCTGTTGATTATATTATGAAACACGAAAATGATATTGTAGAAAGAGAACAATTTTTGAAATCTCAAGATGGTGATTTAAACAGAAAAAAAATATGTGGTGCAGAACAAAATGTGTTAGACAAGAGCTTATATCAATGGTTTTGTAAGAAACGGCACAACAAACAACCCGTCAATGGCCTTTTATTGAAAAAAAGGCATTGGATTTAAATAAAGAATCTAGATGTTATGACAATTTTATTGCTAGTGACGGATGGTTGTCACGTTTTAAAAAGCGACATGATATTCATCAGGTTTGCATCCATGGAGAAAAACTTTCTAACAATGGAAGTGAGAGTAGTAAATTTGTTCAATAATTATAGGGTTTTATCCATGATAACAATTACAAACTAGACAACATTTATAATGCGGATGAAACAGGGCTTGCTTTTAAGATGTTACCATCAAGAACACTTGTGTGCGCCTTTGAAAAAGAAGCCCCAGGTCGTAAACAATTAAAAGAAAGGTAACGAATGAAAACTTGAAAGTATAAATTAATAATGTACGTTGTTTTAATTACTTTTTTTTTAAATTTTACAAATATTTTTTCAGAGTTACAGTTCTACCATGTGTTAACGCAACAGGTACAAAAAAATCTCACTTTTAGTAATAGAGAAATATAAAAATCCTCGTTGCTTTAAAAATGTTCATCTCCCTGTAGAGTACCATGCACAGAGTAGTTCCTGGATGGATCAAAAAGTTTTTATCGAATGGTACACCAATATATTTATACCTGAAGTCAAAGCAGATCGTGTTGAACCAAAAAAATATTTATTGTTAATTGATAACGCCTTTTCGTATCCTAAAGAAGAAATTTTAAATGCCATCAATCCAGATTTCAAAGTAAAATATTTCTCTCCTAACACTACTGTTCTCATTCAACCTAATGACCAAGGAATAATTGCTAATTTGAAACATTATTATAAAGCTAACATGTTGAAAAATATAATTTTTCAAGACAAAGAAAAACAACAGGATTTGGAAACCGGTTTGAAAAATTGGACTTTATTAAACTGTTGTCAAACTTTAGCTCTAGCTTGGGAATTTATAAACATTAGCGTCTGCAAAGATTACTGTTTCCATCCAAAATACTGAAAGCAATGATATTATTTACTTGGTGAATCATGATAATCAATGGTGATAATCTACTCCCTACGTTTTACATGATTTCTGACAGTGAAATAATAAACTTTCAGAAAACCGGAGATTTGAAAATGGAAGATGAACTTATGGAAGAGCCGGACGAAATTTTCTTAAATAAATCACAAATTGTTCCGCCATCTGATCTCGATGCTGCTATTGCATGTAACGTTATTCAGCAGTACTTATTATCGAAAAATAATTATAAACATGAATATTCTCTTAGTCAAATTCAAAATGATGTAGTAAATGCTATGATGGCAGAAGAAAAATCACTTCATGTAAATTGATTTTCAATTTATAGCATGCTTTTCAATTAGATTATATTTTTATGATTACCAAATAACGTTGATATCACAGGTATTTAAAATGAAAAAAGTTAATTTATTATGATCTTAGTAAGAAGAATAAGAAATAATGGTTGTTACTCGCGTTCGTAATTAACTTTTATTTCATTCAATGAAATAAAAGTAGTTTTGATTTTATTTCTTAAATTGTTATATCTAAAAACCAAATGATAACATGTGATTTAATAAATTATAAAATCTCTTAACCATAATTTATTTTCCATAACCTGTTTTACTGAAATTGAAATCATAATTTAATAAAAAATGTTCGTATTTAACTACAAAATCTTATCTTATTACAATTTAAATATGATTGCCAATATATTTATTTACATGAAAAATCTAGCTTTTTGTTTATAATATTACTATTTACTTCGCTAGATGAAATTTCGGATTGTATATTTTTTAAACTATTAAACTGAAAGTTATTTTTTTGTACATAAAATTTAAAGTTTTAGAATATTTGTATATTTCATTGTAATTATAAAACAATAATATTTTTTCTAAGCAGAATTTTTTCTTAATGATTTATGTCAAATTTTCATGCCCACATTCAAATTTAGCGTTATTCCGACTTGTTTTTCGGTTCAGCAAAATAAGGCAGAGGAACGAAGCAAAATAAGCCGAAGTGAACTGTACTGCATATCAATTACTGCGAAGGACCTAATTACTGCGCATGAAATTATGCAGACCTAAGAAAAATTCAGTATTTATAGTAAATTATTCATTAAGTTATCAAATAAATTAAAAACCTGCTTGAATCTTTATTTAAATAATTTTCATAAAAACCAGCAATATTTAATATTTTTTATATTATTTAAAATTCACGATACTAGAATATTACACTTCGATTTAAAATGTAAATGATAATTGAAAATACCAAAAAGGTATATGCAAAAAAGACTTAACGAACATAAAACGAACTATAAGAAACACCAAAATAATCATACAGCATTAACCAAATACACTCTGGATAATGACCACGTATTTAATTTTGAAAAAGCTTCTGTAGTTTGCAACGAAAAAAATTATAGAAAAAGATTAACAAAAGAAATGATTTATATAACAAAAGAAAAGAATTCAATGAATGAAAGAACAGATACACACAAACTTAGTCTAATATATAACAATTTATTTAAATAATTTTAATTAATTGATTTTGAGTTATAAACAGATACCAATTTCAATCAATTTCTGATAGATATCGCTAATTGTTCTTAAAACCATATGTATAATTACTTTTAACATTATTATTATTGATTCAGATCTGTATATAATTAGTTTCATTATTGACCATGTAAATGATTTTTACGTATTATTATTCACTTTGAAAATGAATTTGGTAAACAAATTCGAAACGTCAGTTTTAACAATTGAAAAATAAATAATAATTTTTTATAAACATTCCACATAGATTAGTTATTATTGTTATTTTCAACTATCTCTTTTGTTCTTATAGGCCTTATTACAAAATGAATTATAAATAAAGAACGAGTGGAAAAGTTTTTAACAAATTTGAAATTAAAATGTAAGAGACTAGAGTACTATACATTAAATTAAAATTTAAAATTTTAAAATGAAGATCTAAAACATAGTTAAAATTATTACAATTACAAAGTCAAAATATCAGCGTAGTTGTTTCCTTTTTTTGCTCCAAGTGTTAATCCCGGGATGGTGTACTTCCTGGCTGTAGCATTAACTTGGACATCTTTCCGGACTTCTTCTAAAGCAAGCACTACATTTTCTTTTGAGTAGTTCATTCTAGTATACTTTTTCTTTCTTTTCGAAACTTCAACTTTTTTATTTCTGTTTTTAATTACTTTTCCCATTTTTAAATATGTATGGGAAATTACAATTAAGAAAAACACGCATCCAATGTATATATTCTCCACACGACAACTTTGTATTCAAGAAAACCAAGAAAAAGCTCACTTAATTTAAGGCTATATTTTACAGTTCCACGGTCGCAGTAATACGAACATGTGATACAAAAAGTACCAATTACTACGTTGATAAATACATGATTAAAAATAAACAATAATGCTAAATTAACTTCATTTATAAAAAATATCACTATTTAATATCTAAACATTAGTTTTTAATAAGTATTGTATTGGAGTTGACAAAAATATACCAACTTTTTGATTGCATGTTTATGCCTTTTCAACAAAATTTCACACTAAAGTTTCATTTTCATGGTGTACAATTTCTAAATTGCTATATAAAATATTACTTTTTCTTCAAAAATTAGTTATTTATTATAAATAATATTAATTAACATATTTTTCAAAATTATTTTACAACGGTTAATTACTAAAAATAATGATTTTTCATCACTTTTATTGACCATTGCAGTAATAGGGTTATTTGCAATAATACCCACACTTACCCTAGTTGGTATGTAGTAAGTGGATAATTTTTGAGAGTGCAGAACATTTGCATTGTCAAGAAACTTTGTGAT
>JABFPM010004069.1:0-13264 GCA_022817325.1 Idris sp. 1 HC-2018 | reverse complement strand
CTCGGCGCTTTTTTACAAGACAAAAGCATTTAAATAACGCGGCGTTTGTCACTGCGAGGTTTATTGTCACGTTGGGGCTTTTGCAAATAAAAGCGACCGTTTCTTCGGGTACACACTTTGCGTCAGCCAATTTTAGCTTCAAAAAATCTTCCAAGTACAATCGTAAAACGTCCACAATTTTTCCATTTTTTTAAATTATTAATACTTGTTCATTTTTAATACATTTTTCTGAATTTAGACAATTGCAGAAAACAATTTTCAAACTGGAAATTTTTTTTCACGCTATTTTATTATTTAATGTTATCTGATATAATCTAGTTAATGGTTATAAATGTAATGAATAATACAATTTTTATTTTATCATTAGTTGTTGAAGATGTATAAAATCAGAATGCAAATCAATTTTTTATTAATTGAAATAATAATTAGACTACTGAAAATGCATTTGATATGAATTCAACTCTTTTTTTTATCGGTATAATAATTTTACATTTTCAAATAAATATTAAAAAATTTAATTGAATGAAAATTGATTATATTATTTATCATTATTACTTATTTGTTCTTATATTAATTAAAAAAGATTTGACAGTGAACAAAATGTTAACAATAAAAGACAAAGAGAACTGCAAATTTGTCAAAAGTACAAGGTTAATTAATAAATTAAACGGAATTTCGTTTAGTTTTGATTTTAATTTTGCGTCATTATTTGCACAATATCTTTACATTTAAATGAAGCAAATGTTATATATATATATAATATGCATATATAACTTGTATAGGATTTATATACAGCAGTCATACGAAACTCACACATTCGTGTCAGACATTGATTTAATATAAAATGAATTCCATTTTAATAAAGTTATTCATTGCATATACAAATAACGACATTACAATTTGCAACTGATGTAAATATTTAGATGCATTTTTGTAAGCTTCAATGTAATTTTTATGTTACGATGAAAACCAGTATTAAAGTCTGTTATTGCATTAAATAAATCTTGCTAACATTCATCAATTTTAAAAATGAATAATGCTGCTAATGAGTATTAAAATAATTTAACTTGCCTTTTTATTTAAATATCACATTTTAGGTTCAATTATTTTAATAGAAACTTCAGACTTTAATACAATTTTGATCATTTATCATTTCTATCAATTTGTATCTCTTAATAAAATCATTACAACTTGATACTTGTAATATAGAAAGAAACTCAATTAACAAATTAAAATTAAATATTTTTAATCGATTGTCTGCTAAAATGGAAATTTTAATGACTGTAATTTGCTTTTTTTAATCAAACTATATTTGCGATATTTTTGACTCGCCTCAAATAATAGATTTAAAATTGTAATAAACAAAATGTAACCCGATTACTCTCTTCGGCTCCATCATCACATTTTTACGACAAACAAAGCAACAAAAATTGTGATATAAAAAAAATTGAATAAGCTCCAGCTGGATATTTTAATTGTCGCGCAACAATACAAACATTGTTACTAAACATACGTTTATAATTCGCTGATGATTATTATTATACTTGAACAGTGACTTATCAGAAATTGGAAATCCGACTAGTTTTCGAAATGACGGCGCAAAAAGCGATATCTATCGTTACATGCGGTTGCTCACGACCTCCGACCCAAGCACTGTATTTTAATAAACCCGATGCAACCGACTGGTCCTCTCTTTGTAGAAGAGTTTCCGGCAGAATGCGTCAATTTTTAAAAATAGAGCCGTAGGTTTGGACAGCGGCATTGAGGAAAGGGCCGAACAGTCAAAGCTTGGCGCAAAAGCGCCGCAAAGCTTGCCTCGCTTGGCCACGAAAAAGGGGGCTCACCATCCGTGGAATCTTTTGTTTAGCAGAATTTTTTGATCATTATCAACAGACAAATAGTTTTCAATCGCGGCTTGAGTGCATTTAAATTTTGTATAAGCTGCCTGATAATCTCGCTCCCTTGGCCTTGCCATGCACGTGAATATCGCTCGATGAACAGTAAAAACAAAGCTTGTCATTTGTTAACTTGAGCCACAAAATGCCGTAGCATTATAAAACACATTCCTACATAATGCCCCCTTGCGTTAGGTTATGGTCGTCGTCTGCTGACTTTTTGCTGACCCTTTATTTTGTCAATTGACAAAGAACAATTTAATGTAAAAAAGTGCTCTTTGACACACACAATTTTTTGTCCCACAGTGGAGATTTTTATACTTACAAAAAAGTATAGGCAAATTTTTCTATTGTTTTTGGATCAGGGGAAGAAAAAATGTTTCTCTTTACAAGAACTAAATATGGTATCTAAAAATTGAAACTGTTAAACTGTTGATGGTGTTGTAGCATAGCCAGCATTTTGGACAAACTAATGGAAGAAAGGAAGGAATAAAAAAAAATTAAACATAGACGTATTTTATTTTAAAAGTAATGATAAAAAGCGCAATCTATCGTCGTGGAACCGGAAAAATGTTTCTGGCATTAGATATAATGGATGCATCGTGTATGTATATAATGAGATTTTACGGTGTAATTCATATAAAGCATTGGAAACAACAAAAAAGGGGAAAGAGAAGAGAGAAGAGGTGGAGAATGAATAGAGCGATAAAAAAGCCAACGCCTAAATACATTATTTCTGCTCCGTACCAATCATTGTTTTTATCCTGCCGCTACCATCCAAGGCTTTTCACATTCAGCTTGATCTACCCTATGTTTCAGTTTCCCCTTTGAGAGAAATGCGTCATAAATTATATCCTCGCCATTTTTCGAATGCACAAAACAGTCGTTCTTGTTACAATTCGCGCTCGCATTCAAGACCGAATATGTTATAATTATTAGCTTTTCAAAACAAAACTACTGAAACTAACACAAAATTTGCAATTCAAAAAAACTTTTCATTTTGTTGTTTATCAAATTATAATTTTATTCCAAAAATTATTAATACAAAAGTTTGAAGTAAATAAAAAATAAATATAAAGCGTATGCAAAATTTTTAATGTGTTGCAAAAACTTCATTTTCTTCAAGTTAATTTTATAATGTAAAATAAAATTGCTAGCAAAAGTTATATGATTGTAAATAATTTTTTTCATTTAGTTGTTGAGTAAGATTATGCTTTACTTTTTTAATACGTATTCAAAAATATGAAAATAATGGACAATTATTACATATATTAGTGTTGCAAATTTCAATTAAATGGGGTTTTCATCATTTTCAGTAGAACGTGAACGAGTTAATTGTTTGTAATAAGAGTAATATAAGAAAATCAGAGTATATGAACAAAAATCTGATACAATTTTACGTATAATTTTGGAATACACTATTAATATTAAATTGTGTTTAATTACAGACTTATTAGAGATAATAATATTAATAATGTAATTCAAATCCTTTTTCAAGTACTATGTCAAACTACAAAATTAGATTGTTCTATTTGTATATATATAAAATTAATTTACATTGATTAACATTCGATGATAATTTATTTATCCCCAATTATTCATAAAAAGCGATGATTTCTCAAATTTGTATTAAATAACTCATTAATGAAAACAAAGTTTATAAACTAAATACAAATATTTACAGAAAACGTGATTATCCATTTTTGAATAATTATTTCCACGTCTAATCACTATTTTTGAAAAAATATATTTTTACGAGGGTTATAATAATATATAATTACAATCCAATTAGGAATATAATATTAAAATTGACAAAAAACATAATCATACATTCTTTTTGGCTAATTTCATGTATGACCATATGTGTTTTTTTCGAAATTAATATGTAGTTCATAATTTTTATTTCAATAGGGTTATAATGAAAAAATTATATAAAAATTGTAAATTACAAAAATGAAAGATAATGACAAAAAGTGGTAAAACGTAAAATTAATCAGACTATAGTTTGCTATAAAATCTGTTAAAAGCACTGTCATTATGGGTTAATAGCAAGTGTCAGATTCTGAGTCGGTATTATTCGATTCAAATGACCTTGCAACGAGCATGATTTGAGGCGCATTATCTATTGCAAATCTTATGACGAAAGGTCAGTAACCTTACAACGAAATCCAGTAAGGGTGTCTCAAATTCCGGCAGAACAGGCTCAGCTCGTAAAGCACAGGAAGATGCATGCTGGGATATTAAGGCCATCATCGTCGTTGCATATTCATGCTGTATTATAATGAAAATACAGTTTATTACTGAAGATTAACAGCTTCTTACGGCGACATACAGTTGCTACCACTTGGGCTCTCGTCACTTGAGAAGGGATTGTGACAGTATCCGTAGAATGATAGCTTTGTTTAGTAAATCTTCCGCTTACCGTTCAAGTTCTTGTTGCCCGGTTAACTCGGCTACTATATACACAATTGAAATGAGTCATTAAACACAACTATATTAAACTTTTACCGCCCTTATTTAATTTACGTTTTTCATCAAAAATAATTTATATTACCATTACTAGTATTATTGCATTTCTATATTACATTTAATATAATCCAGTAAATTTTATAGCATTTTATAAGTGTTTTGACAATTTATGAAGAAAATTTAACTTGTCACTAAACTCTGACCTTTTTTTTATTTTCAAACATCAATTACGAATATTTGTGTTAACACAAACAGTAATATAAATGAAAACAAATAAATACGAATTTTCAAATTTAATAAAAATAATTTGTAATGTAGAGTAGTGTTGTTCAAATAAATTTATGATTTAAGCCATTCATAAAAAAAGAAATGCAAATAATTTAAAATTTTGTTCATGTTTAATTAAAGATACCATAAATAAAATAAGACTTATTTTATTTAATTAAAAGCATAAATGTTTGCTTGTAATTTTCTGAATTGCAGTTAAATACTCTTTTATAAATTCATTATTCGCAGCAAAGCTTTCTTTTGCTTTTTAATTTTTATAAAATTATGGGATACGCGAAGCTTCAATTGTGCCTTGATTAACTAATTTATTCGCATTATCTTTCCTTCGAATAGAAGATTGTCTCTTAGCCCCAAGTTTGGTTTCGTCTTATTCAATCAAATTCGGCAAGCAGTTACAATATGAAAGGGTTACGAACCAGACTTTTAGTTGGATCATTCATTTAATTCACAGTGTCAATATCTGTATTTGCCAAAAGCATGAATCCTATTTTGAACAACACTAATATTTTTTGGGGGGCATGACATTTTTTTTCTAACAAGATACTTTACTGTGAATTTTTATTACTTTTAAAAGTATCTTGTAAATTTCAACAATTGTTTTTTGGATGCACGTTTGTATAACGCTTCTTTTGTAATTTATACAATTCAAGATAAGCATTTAAATTGATCAATATCATTTGCTGTATTTAAATTTCATTCATTATAAAAGCCCGAGCGCATTTAAATGAAAATGCAGCGTTCGAATTCGCGGTGCATTATTTATTTGGGATTTAAAAGGTTGAGTGTTGCGTAAAACGTTTGTCTATTAATTAATTACGCAACTTGTGTATTATATTGCATTGAAGAAATAAAAAATTAAATCATTTGTGCGACACTTTTTGTTCTTTCACGCTACTATTTTTTTTTATTTTTCACTCTTCGTTTTTTCTTCTTCTGTTTTGGCGTCAAATAATGTTTCAAGTGTACACCTCGGTTACTTACGTAATCGTTACTTATAGTTAATTAAACTTCTCAATGTAACCGTAACACGACAGTTTGTAATTTTTGTAATAACACGTTCCAACTGTGAAACTCTTGGAACCTTTTAAAATGTACAATATGTCGATAATTAATTCTAAGTTAGAATATAATTTGTTGCATTATCAGGTCACATGACAAAGAACGAAGGGTTATGAACCTTGCAAGAAATCCTGATAATTGACTTCATTAAACATTTAAACACTACATCGAATATAACCTTTGTTGAAAAAAGAAATAAAGATTAATTAATTTCTGTCAAACTCGATGTATTCATGAAAAATTATTATTATTATGATTTTTTTAATTTAAATTTCAAATTACGTTTATTGATTTGTTTATGAAAATTTATCAGTTAATTTAATTTTTTTTTTAAGATTTATGTTTTATATTCGGACATTAAAATATTATAAAAGTTATTGATAATTATTTAAAAATAAAAAACTCTTTTTTTATATTCCTTTACTGAGTTAAAAATAATAATTACTGTTATTGAAAAATAATGTAATTGTAAAATTAACTTCAGCTTTTTGAAATTCAATCGATGGCACATATTCCATTAAGTATCTTGAACAGCATTATTATTTTAAAGTTTATGATTCAATAAATGTTGTAACCTTAATAAGAATTTTGCGGCGAAGGTTTGTGACCTTACCTTGTAAGGTTCAATGGATCAAACAATTAAGCGAATTATGTATAGCCCATACATACATCTAAAACCGAAGTTTTCATATTGATTGACATAGTTACGAAATTTACAATATCAAATGTACGTTTAATTTTCATTTTTCAATAATGTAATTCTGATCTTTTATTTAACCTATCAGGTTGTAATGAAAAATAGTTTATTGATAAAGACTTTGGTAATAAGTTATAATACTTCGTCTCATCGCATAAATAAAACAATGTTCAATTCTCTCACAGTTTTTTTTATTTTGCCATTTAAATATTGAAATATTTATTGCAACTTTACAGTTTATATATTAATCTTTTTCTAATAACAATTTGGAAACAAAAATTGACACAAAGCAAAATAATGTCAGATTTAATTAAATTAACAGATTATGCTAAGTTAGTGTAAAATTGAAAACTTGATGATAATAAGATTTTTGTTAATAATTGTAATGCGAGGCACTTGGGCTTGTTACATACAGCAAATGTTCGCTCCCAAGTATTCCCCAATGCGTGGCTACTTGACGTATTTCAATTAACCTTATTGCTGGAGGTAGTTATGCCCGCCAAATGTCAAACAAGCTAGCCAATATTACGAGAACGTACGCATTTCGTACCACCCAAGTCCATTGCTGCTTAAACTCGACTTGCATAATCACGAGATGACGAACTGATCAAATGCATGTTAATGCATTGTAGATTTTGTCCATAGTCCCTATCAATCCCTACCATAATTTTCAAGACCATTCCATAATTTTTATTTAACTCAAATGAGAATTTTGTTTAAAAAAATATTCTGCAACCACAGAAGATTTGAATATTTCAACTATAATAACTATCTTTATTATATAAGTATTCTTAGTAAAAATATCTATCTTAAATATTTAATCAACATAGAATTTAATCAAGAAAAGTAATTCAAAATTTAACAAAAAAAAATCTTACTAAATGTGAAACGAGAAGAATTTGAAATGTTCAAGTAAAATGTAAATATATGTTGAATTTCTTCGAGGAACAGCCTGATTAACTTGAAATTTTATTCTAAAATGACAGATGATCGGCCGAACGAATATAAATCTCCACCTTTGGATTGTAAATATTGTAAGACTGGGGCCGCAGTTAATGAAAAATAAAAAAATCAGGTATACATAAGACATTGGAAGTAAAAGTACAATTTGAATCCGATGAAATGCTGGAAATGGTTTAACCAAACTTAATTGAATCCCGGTCCGAATGTATAATATGTAGACTGCTTGCATAATGTCTTGGGTTCGGCGAGATGGTGCTCAAACGCGTACGAATGTTCGCGCGACCATCTTATCCTCAGTCACGATCGGATTTGACAAAATTTCGAGAACCTCTACTGGAATTAGTTATACAATATAATGTAAGCAGAGCAGCGTTGTGGTGCAAGGGTTGGCAGTAAGATCATGTATATTCATATGCCCCTCTTCTTCCTCTTTGCTGGCAACCCTTTTACCCGTTCCTAGCATTGTGGTCCTCCTTGCGAAAACCCTTTCGAAGATCGCGCCAATACCAAACAACAAAATTATCCCTGACTTTTTTTGCAGTTTTGTAATTGCAACATAATTTAACTTAATGATCATCTATGTTAATAAATTGTTTTTTAAACAAAAATTATCTTTACACCCTGCTTAAAATCATCGACGTGGAATTCACCAATCTTGTGTTTACGTCAGAAAGTATTCTAGGCGTCTTTGCATTTTCTTTGAAACGATATCGAAATATAATGAAAGATCTATTTACAAGTAAGATTTCACCGCGACTTCATTACCTGCGATTTTATCGGGTGCGCGCCACGCATTCGTAATGAGCGATGGTCATTCATTTTAATATCCATTAAATGCAAATCCCGCGACACAAACGTTTACTCGTATTTCGAATTATTTTAGTGAAGCGGCGTAATTAAGTTTCTGAGGGTTGGAACGAGTTGTCGTTATATGCTTCCGTTGAAATAAAAAAAGAATTTATACCTTTATATATATATATAAAGCTTTTGTTACTTTATGTTTTAGACGCGGATTCAAGACAATTTACTCGCCTGCACTGATGAGACCATCAAAACAACATTTTCGTTAAACATAATTATCATATTACATCTCTTTAAGAAATTTAAATGCGATCCTCACTTTTAATTTTAAACATCACATTTGAAGCATAAAATATAAAACTATTACAATTTCAATAGTTTTAAGGTAGGTCCATTGTTAAGGGACCTGCAATATTATTCAGGTAGATTAACGTGAAAATGGCACTTTTTATATGCTAATTAAATGACGTTTTCAATGTAGTAGTTTTTAATGTATCATAAAAAATGTTTTCAATAAATAATTTAAGATCAATTTAAAAATTATACTATCAAAATTGACCCTATTGGAAAGATTTTTGTTTAAACTGTCAAAATTTATTCATAATTTAACCAAATTTCTATCAAGATTATATCTTTCATTTCTCAAAATTTGAATACTTTTCACAATTTAGAACTTGAGTTACTTAATTTCAAAATATTGAAAATATACATGGCTTCTATATTTGGATACACCTTTTTTCCAAATTTCAAGATCTCGGCTTTTAGATTGTTCATTAATTCCACATTTTAGCGAATAGTGTAAAGCAATTCTATAGATATTTTTCTTATAGCGGTTTTTTCCTTTATTTAATTAACAATTTTAAATTTTTATTGGGCCCACATTTTTTTGAGCAATAAGGAACAAGGAAAACATAGTCCTTAAAGGTGTCCCCTAAGTTGCAAAATTTGTTTACTTTATCAAAGGAGCTGTAGGAACTGATACATATAAAATTTGTTGGCAGATCGCATACACGAATTTCTGACCGAAATTAGCTGGCAATTTGTTAATTATTGTACAAATCTATGAAAACATTGAGCAGTGTGTTGCAACTGAACTCGACATATCGCCCCTTCTGTAACAAATCTTAGACAGTTATATACTCAACATTCTACAATCTACCCTTTCTATCGGTCCTAATTTATATTGAGTGAGGTAACAACCAGATAGCCAAGTCGCTTTGTACGCACATAGGAAAGCTAGGTAATGTTTCAAGTAGCTTGTCTGTTGTTAATTTAGCGCGCTAACGGTTTATGGGGTTCGTCTACACTGCTGATAAATCGATTGTAACGTTAATTACAATTAAAAAAGTCATCAGGAACAAAAAAAAGAGAATTGATTAAGAAGGCCGGCGGAACGTTGCGAAAGAAGAGCACAACGAATTCAATAACCACATTAGTTTTATGGCAGCGATTGACAAAATTCGATTGTGAAATAATTGCTGGTTGAATTGACAAAATACGAGAACGATAAAGTGGACATTACTGTGCCCTGTTTTCCGTAACTAAGAGGTTTCAATCGTGGATCGAATTATTTTGCATTTCGTAATTTTCATTTATTATTCTATACACTAAAGTCTGACCGGGGATTACAATCAGTAGTCATAACGTCATGTGAAATGAATTCGTTTTTATTAATGAATGGCACGGTTGAATATCGAAGAATTACTCGGCAAATGAATTGTTTTTTTTCGTTTATTAATCAAAATATCGTTATAAAAAATATTCTTCTTTTTTTGTTTGTTCTTTGGTAAAGGTTATTGGTAAATCGAAATAAGACCAAATTTGAATATTAATGATTTTGTTTCACATAATAGTGAACCTTTTTTTAATTGTTAAGTTCCACTATTTTTATTCAAGTATTCATGACGAATAAAATATCACAATGAACTATTGTATTTACATGTTATACATTACACACTGAATTCAGTCATTTAAAATAATGTATTTTTAGATCATTTTCAACAATTAATCTCCGTAACGTTGTAACTTTATTAATTTGGAAAACGATAATTTAATTACTTTCGCTGATTGAAAAATTTATTTTTTCAATCGTACCGCGAATGACTAAATTTAAACCCTTGATTGTTAAAATTCACATTTTTTTCGTGTAACAATGACAATTTTCAGCTGAAATTATTTATCAAATGACTATTAAAAAAATAATGATTACTTTATTTCAATTCTATAATATGCCAGTTCTTTCATTTTTCAACCGATGTATTAAAGTTCAGTTAAACAAAGTTATTTCAGCTTTATAAAGTATCTGCAAAAACACATCTATAAATTGTTCGAAATATTAAATTATAATCGTAACTTTTTTCTGCTTAAAAAAAAACTTTCTTCTGACTTGAAAAAAGTTATGAAAAGAACTCTAATTTGAAAGAAGAGAAAAAGCTTGAGATACATAATTTTGCCATAGGCTATTTGGGCAGTTTATTCGAAGAGTCGTACAAAAATAAG
Organism: Idris sp. 1 HC-2018; assembly: GCA_022817325.1. Taxonomy (NCBI): domain Eukaryota; kingdom Metazoa; phylum Arthropoda; class Insecta; order Hymenoptera; family Scelionidae; genus Idris; species Idris sp. 1 HC-2018. The sequence continues at coordinate 2,593 of JABFPM010004069.1, read as the reverse complement.
CACTGCGTCATATTACAATTTTGGTGTCGGTCTGCACACACGATAGCATTGGCAATTTCGATACTGAAGCAAGAACAAATGAAACGGTCGTAAGCATATGAACGCGAGTTTCACCCTTTTCCACGTATCCTCGCACCCTTTGCCGGCTTGGTGGGAACATTAATATCGCGAAATGAAGCTCATTTGCATATAAATAAGGTAGCGAGGGGGGGCGGAGAGTGGAAGAAGAGAGACACAGGATGAAGCAGCCCTCCAGTTCGACCCTCTGAACCGTGAGCCAGAAACCCCACCCTGGACTAATTACACTTACAGACAAAGAGCCTTGAGCTAAGGGTGGGTCAGCTCTCCACTCCCGATAACACCAGTTTGCAATGACCACATGATAATTGCGACCCCCGTGAAGTAGCGCATTCACGTTACCGAGATTCCGGTCTCGTGGAAATCCATAGTTTCCTCGGCGCCACGATAACTGAAAACAATAATGTTTTATTACAAAGTCACATCAACGATGAGTGGCTCAAGCTCAAATAAAAATTTTTTGCCACCAAAAACAGTGAGTCCAAAATTAACAAGTGCAGCAGACCACTTGAATATATAATTAGCCAGACGAACAACTTAGGCGAATAATTATCTGATGTGAAATTTCGATTTACAAAAGCTTATGTATAATAACATAAGTATACAATATTAATATTTGATATTTATTTATACTGTAGAAATTTGAGCAAAGTTAAGCTTGAAGTACCATTATTTAAATGCTGTGTAGAAGTTTAATCTCGTAACTTCTTTATCATTAACATTCTTGTAACTCTTGTTTATGATTATTCTCAAGAAAATTTTTGTTGCAAAAGTCAGATTGCATATTGAAAAGCAGTGAAATTGCCAGTTTAATATAAAGTTTTAAAATGTTTTTACAAGTGCGTAACAAACTTGTGTGTTTGTCAAAAGGAAAGAGAAAAAAGATACCACACGTGTTTTCAGCTCTTAACATTCAATCTGGCTCACCCTTCGTGTAGCCTCCGGTTCAGAAAGGTTCGAGTAAAAATTTGGCCGATGATTCATCGATGCATCCAGTCCGAAACTTCGATTCAAGTGCCAGTGATGTGTACGTTCAAATAATATCGCGACAATTTCAAGAGTGAAAAATGAATATTTGAGACGAAATCTACGCTTGTATAAAACATTCTGAAATGTGTGTGACCATTTTTTAATTTGCAGCAAGATTAAACATTTTTTAATTTTTTTTTTAATTCAAAAAGCTTTCCAATTGAACAACTTTTTTTCCACAGATAAAGAAACTAATTTTCCGTTCCTTTATTTCATTTTATAAAGATAACTTTTTTGTCTTCTTACCATTGAAATTTGATTAAAACGAAATAACTGCTCATTGAAAAGGTTGATTTAAAAAATGATCTGCCGCGAGGCAGTTGAAAACTTTTTGACGTGACAAATGTTTTCAGTGGCCTATCGAAAGCTCCAGTATTTACGACACTAAAAATAATATTTTTCTTTTGGAAATAAAAAAAGCGACGACCAAATGTGGAAAGACCAAAAAAATAAAACAAGAGGGACAACGCAAATGTTGACCGTGCCACGCACTGTGTGTTCATATACAAAATTGTACCGAAATGCGCGTGACAAGTTTTGCAAAAATGGCGCGATATGTGTACGTTATGCCCTATACACAGGAAAAATTCGTAAAAAAATACGAAGCTATTAGCAATCTAGAAGTATAGCCATTAGTTTAACAGCCGAAACGCGTGCGCTGCTTTCATTCATTAAATACAAACGGATATTAATGTATTTTTACACGCGCCTACGGTCTCACGTCGTATCGCCGCTGTATAGATTCGAAGCCAAATCCAATTACTTTTATTCGGACGAAATGAGCGCAGCTAAGTCATTAATACTAATCAATACGCGGACGCATGGAGAGAGAAAAAAAAAGAGGTATTCCCGGCACCGCAGGAATAAGCCATAATTCAAGCGGTTAAATGATTTAACTGCAAAAAGGTGCTTTTTTTCGAACATTCGTGCGTGAATATCCGCATTGTTCAAAATCGTAGCCGATAAGTAATGTTTATTGTTACGTCTCCGGCGATCCAGCAATTCTCCTCCCCCCTTTTTTTATTTGCGTTCGAGAGCCATTTCTCGTTTTGTTAGAGCGAAGTGTTATTGTCACGAGAAATATTTATTTCTTTTTTCTTTCAAATGTGTATTGATAAGCAGCAAAATTTTGAAATAACGCGTCAATTTAATTAATTCCTACGAGAAAAGTGTACTGTTTTGTGGATCTCAAATAAGATCGCTGAGTTTTAGCCGTTGAATTAAAGTTTCACGAGTCGAACAAATTAGTAAATTATTGTATTACCGATTGCTTGAAAACCCGGCGCGGCTTTGCGGCTTACAGATGCAACGCCATAAACGCGCAATCGGCCGAATTCACGCGTTTAGCTAATCCCCCTTCGTTCATATATTATATTTGATACTGTTAGCTGATGTCTACTGCTTTGTCAATTTACTTATTCACAGATTGATATATATAAATGCTTTCGACAAACTTTGATATTATCATATTCAATTTTCGAACTGA
>JABFPM010004068.1:0-13266 GCA_022817325.1 Idris sp. 1 HC-2018 | reverse complement strand
TTTCATTCCCGATAAGCATCTTAAAAGCATATTTATCATATCAAAAAAAGTATTCACAATAAACATTTTTCAAACAAAATTAATACAACTTTCAGAGGAAACAAAAAAAGTAGTTCTTACAATATTTGTCCAGCAATTGTCTTTGTTCAAGACTACCTGAATTAGGTGTGTTTGCTCCGAAAACGATAGTCAAGTTATCGTTGTTTGAATTCAAACAACTGTACCGTTCTTTATTTTTGAGCTCACGTTACACACAAATGCTAATCAAAAAGGCAATGTTTTCATTCATGACTTTCGGGCGAAAGAAATTTTTTTACCCACTGATCACTCATCTTCGCGTATAAATCAAAAGCTGCAAAGTGTCAATAAACAGACAAATAAGAGAGAGAGAGAGAAAGATATAAATTGGAAAAAAAGAGGAAGCAAGCCGGCCATGGAATGTTAAAAAGAAAATAAATGCAACGTCGAATTTTCGAACGGAATTTTTTCTCCGAAGAAGAGAGGGATGTACGATCAACGGGCGGACCACCCGCGCGAGGTATACCCGCCGCACGTGAAATTTTACGGCTCTAGCATGAGACTCATAAATACCGTATGCGTTAAATGTAGGTTGTGAAGAGAAGGAAGAAGAAGCGCGCTAAAAGTCGAATTATACACGGTGCTATTCATTTCTCGCGGTTTTGTCTTGCAACTGGAATAATGTTTTACGCAGGACAAAGCTCTTTGACTTTATAACGATGATAATAATCAATTGATTAGATCCACTGGTATAGTACATAGCATATATCTAGGCCCTTGATCTGGGCCAAGATTTATTGACGCTTCCCATAAATGTATACTTTATTATCGCCAGATGGAAAGACGATAAAATAAAAAGTCGTAGAAATACACAGAGAGTGTGAATTGTGGATAATTTATGCGTGAAAAATTTATTCAGAATGTATTCTCTATTCAACTACAGTAAAAAATTATTACATTTCAAAAGAGACGCATAATCTTTCTAGTTATTGCTAAACAAAAAGTTTGTATGTACTAAATCTTTTGGCAGCATATTTTTTTGTAAAATATACCTGACTGGCTGGAAATCCATCATCCCGAGATAAACGTAAAGTCGTGGGCGATGGTTAAAAAAAATTTTTGTTTTCAAAAAAAAAAAAAAAAAGAAACGACGAACAGCAAACTAACTGAATGAATAAAAAATGAAATTTGGCGACGCGTGTCCGAGTGAACGACCACGAAAAGAGCGATATCATACAGAACGGCGCAAGAAAAGCCGACGAAAGCATGCGCCATGTGGCGACCGACTCACCCGTTTAAGATTACTCCTCGAATCTCGTGCCAACGTCGAGTTAATTGGCTGGAAAAGTTGGGCCATTTGATATTCCGTTCACCGTGCGGGCTAAATATACGTGCGCGCGTAATCCAGATTTCATCGACACATCTCACCGATATCCAGTTAACTAACTGTACAATATAGGTATACTACATATATATACATAACTAGACACGGCATATTAAATTCCCTTCCGCGTCATAGCTTAGCTCTCTTTTTGTTTTCTTTTCATTTATTTGTTTACATTGGCTTCGCGCGCTTCAACATATTTACAACAAAACTTTTTATATAACAGTTACTAAATTTTCGACCACGAGTTATAACATTTTAGACAGTAATTGGTTACAACATTTTAGGCAATCAGAGTGCAGAAGAGTTTGTTTTACTCCAAGTCTGCAACAGGGTTTGATAATAACTTTGAAAGCGGCACAAGGCAGATGTTTATATTCTTTAACAATGCGCGTTTAATGCAAATCGCAGTTACAAGACATGACAATGCGGTTCATTGTGCGATGCATATTGTATCATAGCCATGTGGGCTCATTCGCCGACATGCCTGTAAATGGGTTTCATATCTCTAAGTACGTAGGAGTAGCGTAGTTTTAATAAATACCTCTCACCGTCGTACTCTCGCGCGCGCGCCACATACATATCTCGTCCGTTCCTCTCTTGGGACAGAAGAGATAGGTATTGTTGCGGGTGGTCCACAGAGCACATTGTCAGAGTGACCACCAGGTAGTACGCGGCGTTGCCGCTCGCAATGTTGCCTTTCCTCCGCCGTCCCCTCTCTTCACCGGTCTTTCTATCTCCTCTGTCTTTTTCTTTCTTCAAAGCTCGCTGTATATTTTATGTAATTATCTCTCTCTCTCTCTCTCTCTCTCTCTCTCTCTCTCTCTCTCTCTCTCTCAACTTACACTTTCTAGTCTTTCTTAAGGTATCTTTTAAACCAAAAGTTGATAAAATATTTGTTTAAAACGAAATAAAAAATAAAACAACAACAACTGACGTTCATCCTTTTTTTCAGGGTAAGGCGGAAGGTCAAAGGTCGGCGGTGTGGATCCGAGCGCGGCTCCAAGAACAGCTGCGCCAGCTGGGCTGTTTTCTACACCGACATGCGGGCAAGGTCCTGTTTGTTGCGATCCTGGCGCTGGCCACATTCTGCGTGCCGCTCAAGTCCGTTCAAGTTCACAGTAGGGTGGAACAGCTCTGGGTGCAAAGTAAGTTCTTCATTCGCAAAAGATAACAATAATAATAATCAGACAAAGAAAAAGTAGGATGGTCACTTGATTTTGCTGCAACTAAACATTTCTGTGATCCGATACCTTTCATAATAACTCCAGTCCCAAGCAGGATGTTTAAATTTTGATATGTCCATTATCAGATTCTGATAATCCACAGGAATTTGCTATCTGATCTAATGCTGTAGCCTAACAAAACAGACATGAGAAGAAAAGACGAAGAATTGCTGTTGCTCAGGGCCAATGACCAAAAAGAAGCGATTGCGTACGTGCATTAGTCGCTCGCTGGGTGGCCCGCTATATTTATCCACGATGTTGATTCAAAAGCTCGACATTGCAGTCATTGCCACAGCTGTGCAACTATATACCTCTCTGTGATTGCAGCGACATATGATTCATAAAACCTGGAGAAAAGAAGGGACAACGACGACGACGACTAAAGAGGGGAAGGACAAATGTGTTGTTGTGCGGCGCCGGGGGCCGAGCGTCTAATGTCTATAGGATAAATTGCCTCGGTCCCGCTTTAATTACCGGTGTCCGGCCGGTTCCTGTCCGATATTAGGACTTTTCTTAGAACGTGTAATGGATTTTTAATTGAACCGCGCAAGTCCAAGGTCCGCGCAAGCATTATCTCTTTAATTCGGGCCCCCGAACTTGTAATTCCCTTTCTGAGACGAAAACACTATTATTTAACAACGCTCATTAAAGTTTTTTATTTTTCTCGTTGCTTTGAATATAAGCGATGATGATGAGTATACAATTCTTCTGAAAAACCAGCACGACGAAAATCAATCGCACCAGCTTTCAAGTTGCACTCATCTCTCGACACGTGACAAGCGCCGGATATCCGTACAAAACATGCGGGTGAACTGTATTTTGACACGTTTCAAAGAGGAAGCTGTTGCCGAAAAAAGCCTTCTTTCACTAAAACAAAAGCCTCCTCTAGTAATTGGTTGCAATTCACTCGTCAATGTACTTATAATATATTTGAATAATAAAGACAAATGAGCTGCTAATGCATCGGGACAGTTATACGTGAGTCCCTATTTCACATTTATAGGCATTAAAACAGCACCTCCAATTGCTTTAACGACAACAAAAAAATGGCCGGATCAGATGCAAGGTCACGGCAGGAAAGATGAAAGAGAAAGAATGAAAGGCAAAAAAGAGGAGGATTATTTTCGCGTAGCTTTCGTACTTATTACTTCATTAGGTGTATCGTCGGTGAAAACGCGAGAAGGACGAGTCGAGCGAGACAAGGACGGACAGTTCTGCTACGAAGAAGGCACGACCCTGCACACGAGAGCCGGCTGACTGCTTACATCTTCATTAGGGCTCCGGTACCTTTTCTCCTTTTCTCTTCGTCTTGGCGTGCTCCGCAGCCGTCTCGCTTGCTCGCTCAGACTCTGTCTCAGAGTGAGAGAGGGCACCTTGCATAAGACCCCAACGAGGATAAGAGAGAGCAGCGTTCTAGAGCAAAGACCCACCAGGAGAGTCTGTTGTTGCATTTACGGACGGCTGCATAAACAGAGGATCTCAATTGAACGAACAGCAAAAGCAGTCGGCTCTTCTGAAGAAGACACACACACACCTAGCGGCTGGTCCGCCCGGAGTCTCGGGATCTAATGTGTGGGATTTTATAAGTCTCGGCGGGGTCTAATGTTTGAGATTTGGTTCAAATTTGGAGGCAATGAACTTGAGAGGAATCTGGATGAGAGCCACTGGCGGGGCTTGATTCTGGCGACTGGTCGCGGTGGGTGGCCTGCTGCCATCCAGCCAGCCGAGCAGCTAGCCAGTCTGAGAAGGCTGAGGAGTTTCCGTGGCCTGAGACTTAGTCTTTTGGCAACCGTGACACGATTCAACGTTGAGCTCAATGAACATCCTCGCAAACATTCCTCCTGGCTTGTGGGATCCTTCGTATACACTTATATGAGGCTACTCGTTATGGATGTATCCATAATATGTTCACAAACAATCCCTCAAGGTCAATAAGAGAGGCCTCTTCAGCAACAGAATTCCAGTTAATTAATTTTATTTGAAGCTGCCAACCAAATCACTTCCGCCGTCGGGAATTCTTGCCTTTTTGTATTGGCACAAATTTTGCACGAGACTTTTGTTGAGAGATGATTCATGTAACCGCCTGTTTTTCTTAGAGTCTTCAATTTGTCGTAGATGATGCAATAATCCTGTCAGAGTGTAATTTCCTGCAAATATACAGAAGGTATTTCAGAAATTTATATAAGATTTTTGCTGTTTTGAAAGCAACGATAATTCTGTTTTTGACATTTTCAATGTAAACATTTGAATAACGGGAATAATTCTAAGTTAATTGCTGCTTTCAAAAATGGTCAACAAATTCTTGAAATCGAAATAAAGCGGTCGCCGATGTGGAAAAGGTATAAACTATTCAGTTATTGGAACTTGTGTGATGACAATATGAAAACAACAAATCATGCTTATTTGTTGGAACTCCCGGAAGCGTTTCCTTTGACGCGTATTAGAATTCAAAAGTCAACCGTCAGTCTTTATTCCCCGGCTGCCTATTAGACAAAACTTAATTTTCGTTGCACGTGGAGTTATGTCGTGAAAAAAAAGTCACTTTTCATAAAGATGACGACTGCCCCAACAACGTGACAGAGAAAACCTTTGGAATTTCACCGAGGTGTGGCGTTTCCCGTCACAGGCGTGTCCGTTCCAAAATAGTCCACACAAAAGGGCCAGCGTTATTTTCACACACCATAAAGCTGTCCGCGCACATGTCCCTGATGGATGTCATTTATATATGTGTATTTTTTCTTTTTCTTCCCCTTCGAAAATTTGAGTTCTGGAATCTCTATCGACGCGAAAACAAATGAGCCCATAAACCGTGGGCCGTAAACTTAAATGGACACCTGCGAATGTCACCTCACCCCTGGGCATCCGGACCCAGTCCGATACTTCACGATATTAATGATACGGTCGATTTAAAAAAAAAATAAAAAAAGAGAGAAGAAGAAAAAAAGGACGCGAAATTAACGTGCAGGCATAAAATTCAACTGGATGACCGGAGATATCGGATCTTCTGATATTCGAGAAATGTTCATCGAAACCACCCTGGGTTACAAATAAGCTCCGCGCGAACACCTGCATCGTTCCAAGTAAATGTCGAAACGAGATAAGTGCCGCTCTTGTTTGTCCGAACAAAGAAGCAACAAACGTTAACGAATTCATATCTCGTGTGTATAATTAAAGTACCAAATATTGGAGTAATTTTTGCAACAAAAAAACATCAGCAGCAGCATCAATTATTATTCATATCTATTATAATATTATAAATTCTGTATAGCAGCAAAAGCTCTCTCTCTCTCTCTCTCTCTCTCTCTCTCTCTCTCTCTCTCTCTCTATCCCAGCTGACGTTAATTATCTTCGTCGAGATTGTTGAATCGGTAGCGACGGATCAGGATGCTGCGAGCGCGTAAAAGCAGGAGCCGTGTGCGAATTACCTACTTTCTGGTGAAGGGTCGGCGTTCTGCCAGCGCGCGAGTGAGAGGTCCGAGAGCGATAACGAAGTGATTTTGCTGGTCGCGTCATGGCGCCGAGGCTGGAAGGAAATTATCGGCGCAAAAATGCCGGGGCTCTTTTCGTAATAAAGACGCACGCTGGGCATTACGGGTCCAACAAGAAGCGGCTAGGCCGAGGAAACGACAAGAAGAAAGACGGATGTCACGGAGCACGTGAGGAGGGGGGAAGAAGCGCCGAGGGCAAGGGAAAGGAAAAGAGAGGGAGAAAGAGAGACAGAGAAACCGGGATAGAGAGATCGCACAACGTCGTGCGGCACGAGATGCCAGAGAAAGAGCTAAGGGCTAGAAAAGGACTCGCTTGATTTATCGACGGTGCGTCTCTGTAATTATTTTTCAGCCTGCCTCCAAAGAACTCTCGGTGCGCTGCTCTGTGAGTTGTTGCACAGTGGTCCTGAAATCAAAATGGGCTGCTAAAAATATGTATTTTTAATTAACTTGTTTATGCACACGAGATTGCGGCTGGTGAAGAAGAAGAAGAAGTTATCTGTCAGAGATGAAACTTTTCGACAAAAAGTTTCCCTTTTATCATTGATAAAAATTAATCTAATATAGCTGGTTCTTTTTCGAATGAATCTTTTTACGATAATTATTTATATTTTTGTTCAATTGTACATAAAATAATTTTTATTTGATCTTTAATCTTGCAATATAAATGTTGTAAATGAAGAAGACAATTTGAAGGATATTCAATTTGTCTGGATATAACTTTGAAATTGAAAAACTCTTTTATAGACTCTTTTTATACAATTACGAACAAAAGTAAATTGCAGAATAAATGGATATGGGCATTTAATATAGACATCAGCTACAAATATTGGCTTCAAAAATTCATAAACAACGCATTAACTTTCATAAAGTCATTTGCACAAAAATGATGAAATTATGGTAGCGAACGATGCGGCGTGCCGCAGTATCCTTTTTGGTGCCTCTCCACCGTAAGCTCGTGTGCAATCTCGGCTTCGAAACTCTTTTTCCCCCCGGCTACCGTAATCGTTCCACAAAACATCGCGCTCAGCGGAAACGCACGATACGTTTATTATATTATGCGCACAATGAGAATAAAACGTTTGCAAAATCAGACATTCCGGCGCCAAGCATTATCGACATCATCGGGGGACGATGGTTATGGACGAGCCAGCAGGCCGAGAGCTAAAAAGCAATTATGGTCGGATAAAAAGATCGCGAATTAAGGTCTTTGTTACGCCGATTGTGTACCAGCCAATGTCAGCCCGTGCCATCTTTAATCTGACATTTCACGACACATTTTTCCTTTATTGTTGACAACTTCTTTTTGCTTTTCTCTTTGGTCAAGTATCATGTCTCGAATCAAAGGACATCCGGTCAAAAAACGATTTGTTATTATCGTAATTTGATAATGAATTTTTTTCTCATCCATACATTATTTTGGTTCAACTTGTTTGGAAAAATTTTTTCAACAGAATTTTTTTTTCTGAACAAAATCATCAAAAGAGATTTTTTTTGGAGCAAGACCATTAGTTGTACCTTTTCTTCTATTCGAACCATTTATAAAAGTCAAAAATATTAGTCAAATTAAAAAAAAATTGTTACCCAAATCTCAATCATTTTTCATCGAAAGCATATTCATCAAAATACCTTGGCTGATCAAAACAAGTTGTCCTCGTCTGGTTTAATGAAGCAAATAGTAAATTCCTCATTTACGATCCAATTGCCTAAACCGAATAAGCCGATCACAAATCACGATAACCCGTCCCCGTCCGTGTTTCCTTCCCTGGAATATTATTTCATCGAAATCACTCGGCGTGTGTTCACGAGCTCAACGTTTGTTAAAATTGTCACGTGAGCTTGAAAAACCGGGGAGCCAAAGTTGAGGGCCACTGGGAAACCCGCGCGCATCGGCACGGGTGGTCTCGAGAGTAGCTGCGCCATGAAGGAGCAAACAAATACGCCGTCGGCATTTGGACGATGAAATCCACCAGCTAGGCGAGGCCCGACTGTAGAGTACTTAATCGGCCGGCCGTATACATAAATACTTCGTGGAAACTCCTACACCACTTTCATTTTGTAAAACGCAAACTGCCGAAATCGGTACGACTCTGCTTTTTGTCAGCGAAACATGTTTCTAAATATGGATAAACACTGCAACACACTCCGCAGCCAATTTGTCTATCCATTCAAATATAAAAAGATTTAATTATGTAACAATTTATATATTTATTTTGATGAAAAGAGTTTTATTATATAGAGACAGGTGGATGAAAATGTTTTTTTTTCTTTTGGTTTTAGAGGGAAAAGATGTTTGAAGATGAGCTTTAGTAACGTTCTTTTGTTTTATCTCTTTTGTTTAGAAGGCGGAAGACTAGAAAAGGAGTTGGATTACGCGTCGGAGGCACTTGGGGAGGCGTCGATTTCCACGCATCAACTGGTTATACAAACACCAAGAGACGCGGGTGCGAATATCCTGTATCCAGCAGCACTGAAAGAACATTTGGAAGTGCTCATGGAAGCGACACGAGTCACCGTACACCTATATGACATGTGAGTACAGCTTCATTTTCATCTTCATCTCAAAAAAATTGTTCATCATTTACACTAATAAACAATTATTTTTAACTTAGCTTCTAATGCTTGATAAATTTAGAAAAAGAAAAAAAGCAGTAATTGCTTTTTTGAGAAAGAACAAAAAGAAACGAAGGAAATTGTTCTCTATTTCGCCTGAAACAAATTTTGAAAGTAAAGATATAAATATATTCATGAATGCCATTTATGTTTTTTGCAGGACGTGGAAACTGAAAGACATCTGTTATGCTCCAAGCATACCCAATTTTGAGGAGCAGTACATTGAACAGGTAATTTTGCTGATTACATTATACAAGCAACAATAATATTTCAACGTCAAGAATAGTTTTTTGTCAGACTTATTCTCTGGTTGTTTTTTTCGGAAGAGATTATTTTTAATTTAAAAATTTTATTAATACCACAACAATTGGAAAATAAAAATTACAGCTGATTCATATATAAGAGATTTTGAACGAGGCAGTCTTAATGAGAAAACAATTATTACGGTGTGTCGCCTTCAAAAGAGAACATCTTACGCTTGGCTGCGACGCGTTGCAAACACACGAGTTCGCCTAATCCGGCACTTCCGGTTTCTACACACACGCCGGACGAAATTCTCTTTTTGCAAATTAATTTCACTTTAAAAAGGGGGGACACAACTTTGAAGGCAAATTTGCTGAGGTTAAATTGATTTAAACATTTTTTCTTTTTTTACAATTAAATTAACATTTGTTTGATTAACATATGTAACAATGAAACATGAATAAAATATTGAAATTTAAATAAAATCTTAACAGAATATCCGTACAAGCACAATTTCAAGCGATGAATTTTAATGAGCCATGTAACCGATATTTAAATGTATAATTTTGTGCTAAACTATATTGAATTTTAATTTAATACAATATCAAACTGGGGCATTTCATAAATAATAATTTCTGGCAAAACATAGTCGTGCATGAAAATACGCGAGTAGAAATTATAATTTTTTTCTCCAATTACACGTAAACCGCAAGATATACGATAATAAAATTGTAATTTACGATCCACAAGAAAGTTGACTCATTTCAGTTTGTTTAATTTTGTATAAAAATGTCAAAACCAGAATGTGCCTACAATGTACAAGTTATTTGTAAAAAAAAGAGTGTCTAATAAATAAAAAAAATTTAAAAAAGAAGTTCGTGAAAAAAAGAAATTTAAAATTAAACGAGAGAAATGTCTCGTAAAGGATGACAAAAAAATTCTTTTTCATCATTTTTTGTTCATTTCATTACATTCCATTTAAATACCAACACGCTTAACAAAATCATTATCAAACCAAATACGGCTTTGTCGGGGTCACACTTTTCACAAGTTCATCTTCGTAGGTCATAAATCACAAACAAAGTTGCATTCGAAAAAAGTCAGCGGTTGAATCAAAATCTATTGAGAGGAAAAAAGAAAAAGAAGATAAGGATAAAACGGTGAAAGAAAACGTTTCAGGGGTGTAGCCGAGTCTCGAAAGTATTCCGAGAAGTTTGAAATACAATCTACGATGATCTGTGGCACAGGCGTGGCGATGAGACACAGTGCCGAGTTTTAGCGCGACATAAAGTGAGAATAAGAGGAAACACAAGAAAGATTGAGGCAAAAGATGCCCATAGTTTCTGAGAAGCTGCGATCATTCTGTTTGTTCCGAAAAGTTCAAAGCAATTTCACAATTGAAAAGCCCAAGTGATAGGGGGAACAAAAAAAATTAAAGTTACTCGATCGACCAATCTGTTTTTTCTTTGAATAGCGAGGATAAAAATATATTACAAAAAGAAAAAGAAAGCTTCAAATGACTTTACAAAGGTCTGCCTTTGACGAGATTTACATGTTTTTTAAATTCAGTTGAGGAGTACTAATGTGCTTAGAAAAGAATCAGTTTAAATGAAGAAAAGAATTACTAATTGATCCGCACTGATTAGTTTAATTTTTTGTAAAGAAAACTATTTTAAGTTCAATTTATAAAGATGTAATTTCTTCTTTTTTTCAGATATTTGACGGCATCATTCCATGTTCCATAATCACACCTCTGGACTGCTTTTGGGAAGGAAGCAAACTTTTGGGACCTGATATTCAGGTTCACGTAGTAAAGTGAGTGTCTGACATTTGTACAAAGAAAAAATTCTTTTAAATATACGGATATTAACGGTTTCGTTTTTTTTTCTCTCTTAAGGGGTTCAAGTTTGTCTAATCAACAATTACGATGGACACATTTAAATCCAAGTGAAGTATTAGAAAATATGAGAGGCATGTACGAGTTTCCGTTTAAAATTTTGGAAGACTATATGAAGAGGGCTGGTATAACTAATGGCTACCAAGGAAAGCCATGTCTTGATCCCAAAGATAAGGACTGTCCGATCACCGCTCCGAATAAAAAATCTAAACAGGTAAATGTTTCTTTTATTTCCAAATGAAAGTCAAGATATAGAATTAAAGTTTTAATCAACCATTTTGTGGATAACTTTTATAATGTATTTTGTTCACATTTATAACTGTATTATTTCAGCGAATTTAAAATCAAACACAAAAAGCATGAAGAAGAAATGAAAATCAATTTCCACGTTAAAATGCATTTAAATTGCAAATTGATTTAAATAGATTTTACGTTTACACTTTTATCTAGTTAGCAAAAAATATTTCCTTCATTTTAAAGCTACCTTTTAGCGTGTAAAATTTTTTACTTACTGAAACAAATACTCGTTGAAGCATGACTTCGAGAAATAATTAGACCGGTTACTCTGAATTGAATAGTATTTGTGTTAATCAACTTTTTGTTGACTCTTCAATTCTACTTAGCTGTACAATTTTTTCTATTATTATTTTAAACTAAATGTACATTTTAAATACTTTTAGAATACAATAATTGTAACAAACTAAACTTAAATAAAAAGAAAGCGGAAAAACACAACTAATTTTTTTACACCATAAAAAATTCCATTACTTATTGTGAATTCAAAATAATAATAATAATAATAAAAAACCACAATAATTTAAAAGCAGGATGTTCTTTCTATTAAAGCTAAATGAAAACATTAGCCTTCTCTTCTTTCGAGCCTTTCATTAAAGGAAGCTCTCATATTTATAAATGCTTGTCTTTCTTTGTAATCAGGTCCCGGATGTAGGTGTCGAGCTGACCGGTGGATGCTACGGTTTCGCTGCAAAATACATGCACTGGCCCGAAGAATTGATCGTAGGAGGCGCAAGCCACAATAATACTGGTCATTTGACACGAGCGTCCGCACTGCAAACCGTAGTCCAATTGATGGGTGAGCGCGAGCTCTACGATTATTGGGAAAATAATTGGAAGGTGCATCACATCGACTGGTCACAAGAAAAGGCCGCGAAGATCCTCGAGACCTGGCAGCGGGCCTTTAGCAACGAAGTAAAAAAGCGAGTCAAAACAAGCAACACCACCTCGTATAATCTTTATGCATTCAGCACGACGACAATGAATGACATCCTTGGCAAATACAGCGAACTGTCAATCGTAAAAATTGTAGTCGGATGTGCCCTAGTGGTGAGTCACATCCTATTCCTGTTCTACCCAGTCTGTCATAACTATAACAAAAGCTTATTATCTCTTGTTATTATTTTTCAGCTTTCGTACGCCGGAATCGCACTCTTCCGCTGGAAGGACCTGGTCCGATCTCAGTCCGGAATCGGGATGGCCGGGGTTCTGTTAGCCTCCGTGACGGTCGCCGCTGGGCTCGGATTCTGTGCCCTCTTGGGGATCCCCTTCAACGCTACCACCATGCAAATCGTGCCGTTCCTGGCCCTAGGATTAGGAGTGCACGATATGTTTTTGCTGACTAACACCTACGCCGAACTCTCAGCAAGCGACGTGCCAAGTGGCGAGCAAACCGGCGCCGTACTCAAGCGCACCGGACTGTCGGTGCTGATCACAGGCTTGAGCAACATCGCGGCGTTTTTCGCCGCGGCCATTATTCCCATTCCAGCGATGCGTGTCTTTTCATTACAGGCCGCCATCCTATTGCTCTTCAATTTGGCGACCATGTTGCTGGTCTTCCCGGCAATGGTCAGCATAGATCTACGCAGAAGACGCTCCGGCAGATCAGACATACTCTGCTGCTGTCTTCCCACGACTGTACCAAAAAATCTCAACAACAACATGACGTCCTGCAAGTCGCACAATGGAATTGCCAAGAAGATCATTACCCGAGCAATCCCGCCGGAACGACGCGAAACTTGTACGCAAATTCTGACCTCGCAGAATCACTGCAACGAGTCTTGGATCGGAGGAAGCGTGACCGATCTAGATACGGAAAAGCAATTCACCGAGGAGGAATCGTTGACCGGCTGCTCGCAAGACGATTGCTTTAGATTGTCGCTAAAGCAATTGGTCGCCCGACATTACGCTCCGTTTATCACCAGGCCGGCGACCAAAGTGGTTGGTATGATCATTCTGATGGTGGTTATATTTGCCAGCACTTGGGAGGCATTGAAGATCAACGACGGAATGGAACTCACCGACCTGATGCCACAAAATTCCGACGAAAGGTCCTTCCTGACTGCCCAAACCGAGTTCTTCGGGTTCTACAACATGTACGCG
>JABFPM010004067.1:0-13266 GCA_022817325.1 Idris sp. 1 HC-2018 | reverse complement strand
ACACTCTCTGGGTTTTTCGCATATGAATATTGTACATTTAAAGATTTTTGTGTTGGCAATCATGCCCGAAAATGGCCTTTAGAATGTGCACCGAAATATCGGAAATCGAAAACTAATAGTAATTTTGAAATTGTAGAATAATAGCTAGAGTTAAGCGTAGGATTTGTTTAAAATTTAAAAAAAAAATAAAAAAATGGCGGAATTATGAACAAAATTATTTTATTTAAATACCTTATTCTATTATTTTCAAAAAATGATTTTTATTGATTAATAATTATTAAGTAAACAGAAAGCCATAAGCAAAAAATATGTTTCATGAAAAGAATCCCACAAAGCAATAGAAAAAGATTTGGAAATCTGAATACATCATATTTAATCTATGCAGATTATAAAAATTTTATGACTCCGCAATATTGTGTAAAATGTACATTACAAGTGTAGATAAAGTATTCAATTAATGTTTTACAAAAGATCATTTTAAAAATAAGTGTCTTAAGAACAAATCAAGTGTCGTCGTGTGAGGTAATTTCAACGTTATTAAACATTATGAAAAAAAGAGACGTAAGCTTTTCGTAACGTTCTCGTCTTTTTACATAATTAATTAGTAACTCAAAGATAAAAAAAACGACTTTTTATCATAATTTTTTAATCTTTTTTTATCTTAAAAAAATTATCATTTGAAAATGTAATAGAGACAAAAACGACACGAAAAAGGAACCAAGCGGTTTCGTTTTTAAATTTTCTTACAGACATGTAAAACATATAAAAGCATTACTTTGAAAAAAACGTTTTTTTTGATTCTTTAATTACTAAAATAAAGTTTAAACAAAAAAAAACTTGCATGGTTTTCAAAGATGGAAGGTATATAATAGCGAAAAAACACTTACGTGTTTCGAAACAAAAATTGTCACATCTTTTACCTCCAGTTATGGTTTCAAAAAAAGTCAAGTTTTTAAAAAATTGTACCATCTTTTTTAGATGCCGCTTTTGTCCAAACTTCGGATGTCCTCTCAAGATCTCGATAAAATCTGTCTAGATCTCTTTTATTTTTGTATGGGTTGCTAAAATCCCAAAAAAAATTTTGTATAATACTCAAAGTAGAACGTTCATAAGAGAGTGTATTTGCAGGATACCAAACTTTATATTTACAAACATTTTAGTCAAATTTATAAAAATATATTAACAAATTAATTCATTCATAACTACGAGGTGAAGATTAGATATCAATGGTTCGTTAAAAAATTTTAACCAAACTATAAATTTCAACTTATAGGTAGACTAAGTTTTCTAAACTACTAAGCATGATGTAGAAATACAATATTAACTTGTCTGAAAAGATTTATCCATTTATTGTGAATTTCATTTTATGATAATCCTACTTCAATCGTAAATAATAAGCTAAATTTGAGTACATTAGAAACAAAAAAATATAATCAATAACGTCAATAATTTTCTTTAGCAACCCTTTCTCATTTACCTCTTTTAATTTGATTTAAAAAGATAATACAAATCATTTAATTTAATACAAAACCATCCGTTCTTAGAGAACTAACCCAAGATAATAAATGAAAAATAGCAAAGACATGAGCGAGTCGTTGTTTCACCGGGAAAATTATTGTGTCGATCCATAGGAAATGGTATTCTATAAAGAATTGCATCACATCGCATGTCAGAGAATCCGCTGCGGGAACCTTTATCGGCGTCAGCATATCAAGTGCTGTTTCTCTCGGCATGACCATTTCCTCCATTCAAAAGAAAACTTTGATTTCAAATTACAACACAGATCAGAACAGTTGAGGCCCAAAAATTAGGTTATTTGCAGACCTAATAACCTAAAAATTAGGTTAACATGTATATTTCTTGGATTGAAACGCAAAAAGTTTACCTCGAAGCTGGTGGGAGATAGATATAAGCCCATCGTCTGGGGATGATGCTATTAGTGTCTTCGCGCTCTCTCGTCGTATACATATATAGGATAGAGTATATAATCGTGAAACATCATGTTGAAGGTACGAACTAAGTGTGTTACTGGTGTACCGTGTTTGAAAATGAGCAATATCATGTTGTTTAAGTGTTCCATTAATTTGGATTTAGTGGTTTGTTTTGATCCTGCCATTTTCTTGTGAGAGAGCTTATGATTTTCAATTTTTCAACAGGGTTTTAGCAAACTCATGTCGGGATGGGGTTGTTTTGGAAATTACTCTGGTGGTGACTGAGTCACTGAGATAGAAAGATTATCTCTGATGCTTGATGCCAAATTATATTCATTATCATATCTCCAAAACGATTATTTAATTTTTTCAGAAATTTGTAACTTAAAAATATATTATTAATCATTAACTATATAGGCACGTCTCACAAACTTTACTTTGCTGACACTAATATGCTTAGACATTATATCAGTTTAAGTTAGTAATGTTTAAGATTTAATTACTTTTATATTTTTGATCCATATATTAATTTTACAATACATTTTTTTTTCGAAAAGTTATAAAGCAGAACCAATGCGAAATTTCTATTTTTCGCATGTCACTTTTGTGATCTGTTGGTACATTTGTTTTTAAAACAATTATATTGTATTATTTTTAATCAACTAAATCAAGACTTTTAGTATGACTTAACATGCATTTTTACTTTCTTATCAAAAGAAATATAAATTATTATGTTATAACAATAATATTTAATAATAAAAAAAAACTCTCCCTCGATTTAATACATTTTTAAAGCTCCATAAAAATAGGGAATGAATTTTGACTTGATTCACTATATCAGTGATACAGTATTGATACAGATAATGAAGTTTATGAGGTTTTTAATTTAATAAAAAAATAAGTAAAAAAACCTCATATATAAAGTAACTTACTTCTAAACCATTGCATTTATTTATTTTTAAGGATATCCATTGGTAAAATTACTTAATGTGAAGTTATTAGTATAAATAAACTTTAAAATTCTCGTTAAAATCTATAATATGTTTTAAATTTTAGCTTTAAATTTCTTTTCAATTTCTTTTAAATATTGTACTTCTTAAGATAATAACTATATAAGCAATTTAGAAAATGGAAAAACTATAAAAACATTTATTTAAGAATGTTTAAAATTAAATTTTTAAAATTGAAAACTCTTGAGACATGTTCATATATTTATAACCTATCAGAATTTGAAAAAAAATCTAATAAACATGGATTGTTTTCCGATTGATTGTAGAATAACAATTATGTGATTATTTTATAAATGGAGAATAGAAGATATTGTTTAAGTGGATGAATGTCTCGGTTAAGGCCAATTAATTAATCAAATTGCAGTTATTCCGTTTACAGACGCTAGTCAGACAACATTTTATACACACTTCCATAAGAGTATGAATCAAATTAATAATAAAGAATTGAAATATCATTTTTACTCATTGTAAAAAACTTATTACAAAACATTGATTGAAATATAAATGGTAAATATGTACTTACAGATTATTAAAATCTATAAAATGTCAGTAATGAAAAAAAACTAGTAAAAAAAGCAGAATAAATTATTTTTAAATTGAGAATATCCATTTCTGTATTCTCACTGATTTTCACTATTCCTGACTAACTCATAACAAATTTATATTTAAAAAAACAATTTAATACAAATAAATTTTAATATTTGAAAAAGTATTATATACATTTTTATATTTAATTTAAGTATGTAATTATTAAAATTTTATAAACTTTTCAGTGTATTTGAACTTTTTAAATTGGAAATAATTAAAAATCAAATTAAAATTATTTGCTATATTATAAAAAATATAGCTATATTTTTTAAATAATATGTTAAGTAAATTTGCAGATAGAAACTTTATTATCACAACACATGCACCGCAAATACCTATATTACTCCGTTTTCTAGAGTGCAAAACAAAGTTTGATGGTTTTATTATGACAACACATGACTTAATTTATTTAAGATCAAATTTTGATTTATACTTTTTTTCATGAAATTCGAAAGCTGAAAGTATTGAGACTTTAAATTTGAATTGATTCATTGTTTTATTATAGAAAAATGATTTTACTTGGTGAGCATTAAAAGAATAACTAAATACAAATTTTCAGTTATGTTATTTTCCATTTTAAGTGCAGATTAGTGTAATAAAACTTTTGACTTTTTTTTGCTAAAAAAATGGTCTGTGTAAAGAAATTTTTTTGAAAGGAATTATTTTAACTGCAAAATAAAATGCTTTTAATTTAAGTGTCTTTAAATTATTTTGAAAAATGTGTAAAGCGTTTAACATTAAAATTGACTTTTTTTAAAACAAATAATAAAGAAATGGGATATTTATATAATTTTTAAACAATTTAGAATAATTAGAAGAAGAAAGTTAACTTTTGAAATTATGTAATTAATTTTTCTACTTTTCTATTTGTCGTTGATAATTAATTAATTAATTTATACTTCATTTGTATTATAATTAAATAACTTAACAGTGATACATTCTAATTAAATTTGAAAAATACAACAAATTAAACTTAAATTTTAATTAAATTTTATAATTTATAAATATAATGTATAAATATAATTAAAAAAATTAATTATATATAATTAAACTAAAAGCTTAAATTATACAGTTATATTCTAAGTAAAAAAGTTTCGTGATCCACATAACCTCATATAATAAAATACAGACGTTAAACAAAAATTGTAAACTTATTTACATTGAATTTACAATCAGATGAAAAGCTGCCAAAGAACAAAAGATGTCAAACGCCATTGATAAATTTGAACAGTGCAAATTTCCGAATGAAAAAAAATGTATATGTTCTACTCTGCAGAATTTACTATTTTTTGCTTTATAAGAAATTCCTGCAGTAAGGATACCCAGAATACACCAGCATATAAAGATTTATAAAAAAAATTTAGCGTAGTGTTAGTTAACACGAACAAAGTTCACATATTATATAATGACTTACAAGAAATGACATAATTTACGACGAAATTTCCAAAACATCGATGAAGAATTGGAAGAAAAATATAAAAACGTAAAGATTAAAAAAAAAAAAATAGAACGTTGGTTTAATTTTAATTTCTTCTTTCTAAGTTTATTCGGATAAATACAAAATAAAATTAACTGAATCATTAATAATATGCACGGCAATAAAAAATTAATATATTAAAGTATATAATCCTATAGGATTTGCCATAACCCGTACCTTTTTCTCTTTCAACAAAGTTTAAGAGTAAGATTGTTTTGCGCGTAAAGTTAGTTGTATAAAATAAAATTGCATATAATTTTACACATCTGTAAAAAAGTCTAAACGTAAAATTCATGGTTTATAATTTCAAAAAAATATTGAATTTCTATGTTAAACAATTGATATCATAATTAATATAAGTAATTTTATTATCATTTACATTTTATTAAAGTAGCGCACAAAACGTGCACTTAATCTAGCAAGCATCTTATGTCAATTGATATTACATGATTTTTTTAATTGAAAATTCGTTTTTCTCTTAAGATACTGGGAACTATTGTTAATTAATATTCTGATAATATCAACAATTCTCATTTGCTCGAATTGGCTGTTGTTTTTATGCATAAAAGTTAAAAATTCTAAAGATTCTAACAACTTTTGACTTTTGATTCGCTGAATAAAAGTTCACAGCCGTATAATACCTATAACAAGTAAACTATTAAAAATGTAAATTTAATTAAACGTAAAAAAGCAAAAGCTACAAATACTTATGAAACTTTCACATTTTTGATAGCAGTATAATTTGTTTTAATGTCAGAACCCAATGAAAATTTAAAAATATTAAGAATTGTGAGTAAAAATGTCAGAAAAACCAAATCTAAGAATTATTAGTACTATGTTGACACTTAATATTCAACAAAAAAATATAGCCAAATGCGAGAAAGAAGTGTTGAATAATAAATCGAAGTTTAATGGACACTTAGAAACTGAAGGCCACAAATTTTGGTAATCTTAGTTTTTGGATTGATTTTGGACATCGAACTGATTTTTAAAAACTTTGCCATTTTACAAACACAATTATATTCTATCACGTTTTTATTATTTTGCTTTCATTTACGTCTGTCGAGGTAGAATTTTGTAATTGATTTTAAACGAACTTTCTGATGAGGTGAAAACTTGAAATTTTGAACACAGCCTAAAATAATGAAAAGAAAATAGATGAAACAATAAAATAAGCTAAATTTTAAAGAAAAAAAACAACAAAAAGTAAAGCCGTGATTGTATTTTCACACACGTAAAACTAAAAGCAAAAATTGTAAAAATAAAAATTTAAATAAAAATCAAATTTGTAAAACACCTCGTTTCTAATGCGAAGAATAAAAGGTTCTGATAAGGCTTGAAAACAAAAACGTAAGGCGCACGAAATATGCACTTACTGTTATGTATTTTATGCGCCCACGTTATTGTTTTCAAGACTTATTAGACAATTTTATTCTTCGCATTAAAAACAACAAGGCATTTTAAAAATCTAATTTTTATTTAAATTCTGTTATGACATTGTCTTTTTATAAAGAGTATAAATTATTCTTAAAAGTTTATTTGAAATTAGTGAATTTTACTTTTCTACACGAAAAAAGACGAGAAAATCCATTCGTTCAGGATCTAAAAGATTAAATTTGCTATTAATTTAAAAATAAAATGTTAACTGACAAAAAGTTTTTAAACTATAAAGGAAATTATCTTTATTATATTATATGGCGTGAAATATAATGTCATCATTATTAATATCAATTAAAATCATTCCAAATCGACATTCTAACACAAAGTCCATACTAATCAATTTTACATTTCAAGTAATACTGCTTAATAATTATGTGTTATAATATTTGATTTACGGGATTGAATACGTATAAAGCCAAATAGTTTCTTTTCCAATTATAATTTTAATTATAAATGTCAATGAACATTCAAAACGATGCATTCAAATAAAACCAATTACGTGCTATATTATCGATATTTAATAAATATCTCTGTATAATCTGATTATGTCAAAATTTTAACATACTGTCAAGATTAAATTATTTTATTATGTAAATGATTTCAATCACTATTTTATTAGCAAACACTTAAACTCTCATTACCTCATTTAGTTTTAAATAAAGATATTTTTTATTCAAATTTCGTAGAAATATTTTATTCCTGTTTCACACATCTGTAGAAATGTCATTATTAGATTTATTTTTTCTTTATTATGACTCTCTTAAAATCCCATTTTTATAAGTTTTATTTGAAAAATCTTTAACACTCTCACGGTGAATCCTTCCCTCTCTATTTCCAATATGTCTGCTGATAAAAAGAGAAAACATTATGATAGGTTAGGTGTAAAGAAAGAGTCACTAGTATACACAATCAAACTTCACACCGACAATGTTTCGAGGCTTTTCATCATGTGATGCTATTTTTCATCTGTTATTGCATACAAAAACAATAAATTAATTGAATTTATGTCTTCCTAGGAATAATTTTTTATATTTGAAATCGTATGTGATTTCAGTCCTGCGGTTGAAATAGTTTAATGAGACGTCGATATGAATTATAATTAGTGTAATTATAACACAATCTCAACCATGATCAATGCATTTGTTGAAACGTAAACAGTTGAAATGAAATATGTGGTCAGATTAGAAGCCAATAATTTCCAGTTTCATAATGAATTTTTAAATGATTGAATTTATTTTAAAAGTTATAAAATTAAAGCTCTTTTATGAAAAAACATAACAGCTTTGACAAATTCATTCTTTAAGAATACTGTCAAATAAATTAATTTAGTGAAACAATGAAAGCAATTAATTTTAAACTCTTTGTAACATTACATTTCTTTTTATTTAGCCTTTACTATAATAATAACATTAATGGTTTGAGTTATGCCACATTTATAATAATTATGATTTAAATTCAAGTAATTACAATCTATAATAAATGATGTAGAGTTACCTCGCTCGTTAACTTTTTTTAACTATAAAAAGTTTATTATATAATTAGCCAAGTTACTCAATAAAAAAGATAAGTTTGCCATATATGGAACATACATAATCAATGTATGTTCCATATTTGATTTTTGTTGTTTAAACAGAAAATTATCTATGAGTGAGCCATTCTTTTTTTCACGCAATAAATATTTTATTAATAATGGTAATTAATAATCAGTTCCAGAGGTGCATGAAAACTAAATTTGAAATTCGATATCTATACGTTTTACATTTCGAACTAAATCACTTAAATTTTTTTCCAAATTACATGAAAAAAAAAATTTTTTTAATAAAAAATATTGAATCTTTATGTTTTAAATTAAGATTCCAAATATTCTTTTAAAAATTGAGTTTTTTAATGTTAAGACGTATTTATTAAAACCTCATAGTTGTAGAATTTAACTGTGTATAAAAAGATGTTAATTTTCATTCATGAATGTTTCAGAATGTTTTGTCGAGAAAGTACAAAGTCATTTGTGACCTGGGATGTAACTTTCTCAGCTGTTAAAACAAAAATCTTCCGTTTCAGTACACTTTTTGTCACACTTGAACAGCACGTGTCTTCACATAAACGGCCACTTCCGAGTGTTTCTTTTGTTAATTGAAGAGAAACCCAATTTGAGTATCGCGTATGCGACTGTTTCGGGAATTTATTAAATACTTCACACGTTTAGCAAGTTATTCAAACGAAGCTTAATATTTTCCGCAAAATTAGTGTCATATTTTTAACAGAATATATATAGTTTTGATGAATTTATGATGATTAATGTATTCTTTATTAAAATATAGTATCCTGTATTGTTATGCGTCATTCATGAATATGAAAGACTTATCATCAATAATTTACTTATTTAATTTTATAGGTACTTTGGGAAAATTTTCCGCATACTTTCACATTACTTAATGAATATTTAAAAAAATAGTTTATTAGTAAAAAAAAAAGTCAATTATATAATAAATTGAAGAAAGTCAATTTTTTATTATCAAAATTATCTCAGTTCGGTGTAAAGATTTTGACATTTCTTTTGAGATAAAAGAATGAGAAAAAAAGATTGTAAAATTATTTTTCAACCATAAACATCAAACTGTAAAAAAAATTGAAAATAGTGTGAAATTAATCATTCACAATTTTTCAATATTGTCGCCAGTATGCCGTTGAGTTTGTCAAAATTCACTATAAGCAGCACTGATTTTTATACAGGGTGATTTTTATTAGGTGCCGCAGTCGGGAGCGTGGAAAAAATTATGCAAGCATACGTTGAATGGTTTGAAAAGCAGAACAGAATTGTTTCGTCTCAAGTTGCCTGATTATAAGACAATATAATAAGACAGTATAATATAAATAATATATTTATTCATATAAATTTTTTAGTCACATGTTAAATTGAAAAAAAAGTAAATAATTAAAAACAAGTTTGTTTAATTTTGGTGTATATATATTTTAGTTGCTACTTCTTGATAAATTAAATTAATTTATTTAATCAAGATCTCAAGCAAAATTAAAGTTTTGAAAGCGAAAATGTTTGAATGATATTTTTTCGATAATAATTTAATTGAAATAAATACCCACATTTTTTTGGTTCCTATCTGAGCTCTTTAATTGTTTATAATTGATACAAAAAAATTATTTACATTCAATAAGAAAATTTATTCATATGTTATTTAATCATTCAAATTTATCAGCAAAAAATAATAAATGAAATTTATTTAAAAATTTATTTTAGACCTACTGTTGTGTACAAACTTATTGAGGTATATGTATATTTTATTTTATTTACTATTACTTGTAATAGTTTAATCTAATAGTTTTAATAGTTTTATTTAATCAAACTATTGATGTTTGTTAAATAACAAAATTAAGCGTTGTATGTGAGTTGTATAATGTATTTTTAAATAAAATTATTTTAATATTTTAGTCATCAAAATAAATAATACTCTTTGTATTAAATTATTATTTACAAAATATCTTTTACACATATTTTGTATCAAACACTTGATTTTTCATGATATCTGCATATTAAAAAATATAATTTGATTATAATTTATTGAGTTGGAAAAAAATTGAATAACTTTTATTTTATTATGTTGCCCCGCAATCTGGCAGTATAAAACGAATTGATTCTGTACAATTGATTTCTGTACTCTTAAACCATTCATCAGATGCTTGCACCATTTTAACCACGCTCCCGACTGCGGCATCTAATAAATGTATGCATTAGATGTATAGGTTTGAGAAACTTTTACGACAAATCTCGTCAATGGTGAATGAAATAAAAAATTGAATTTGATTTTTTACTAATAGTTATTTTGTAATATATGCAATGAAAAAACTTCTGATACTTACTTATCATTTTATTTAATTTTAGCAATTTGCACAAAAAAAACACGAAATTCGAACTTTACGTACATATGCAGTTTACCCAATATTTGCCAAAAAATAATAAAACGATCTGAGTACTGTTTATATTACGACTGAACAATGTTCATGTTTAACGTTATAAACATGACTGAGGACTGTATTCAACAGCACTTATCGAAAACCCTTAACAATTATCGAAAAACCTTCTAATTTTTGTCAAATTTCAAAGATTTCTACAAGTATTAAAAATATTTTAGCATTTAAACATTCCTCTTTGTATACTCGAAAATCACTAACAGCGTAAACTAGTAGTTGGATGTTCGTACAGGTTAGCTACTATCAGATGTTTATTTAATGGACATTTTTTGTAATGCTGACTATTATTTTTGAAGCTATTGTTGATTATGCTCTATAAAATATTTTTAAAGCTTTTACGATTTTGCAAAATTAAACAAAAATTACATGTTTTTCGATCATTTTAAAGGGAGATATGGCAGTTTGAAAAATTTTATGCCACAACCCCTTGAATCAAGCAAAATCCATTTTTAATTAGTGGTTTTGAAAATTGAAATCTAAAGCATTAAAAAAAATAATAAAATAATATTAGAAATTACCTGAATTAGTGAAAAATCCATTTCAATTTAAATTGATCATAAATGTTGAACGTGTGCAAATTTCTAGTAATGTATATAAAATAATTACCATATGTGCACCACCCATACATAATTTTAGACAATCCATGTAAAAATTACGAAAACAAAAACAAAAACAAACAAACAAAAGTCTGTCATTCTTTGTAGTGGTCTGTGTTCTGTTTATAAAATTCTCGTAAAAAGTACGAGTAACGTACGTGTAATGACCGTGAAAAAATCTAAAAGTAAAAATGAGAAAAAAATTGTTTCACATATTTACAATTGATACTAAGTAGTCGGTTTTGTTTTAAATTTAAATTAATATCCATTTTTTGCATATATTTATAATAAAAATACTGGACTAAAAATTATATTATACAAAATGTTGTAAGAAACACTTTTCTTGAAAAGTTACTGAAAAATACAAAAAAAAAAACATTAAAACTATCCAAACAAAAGAAAAAATGGCATTAAGCTATGTTAGTTGATTTTAAGGCCATCCAAGTCCATCAATAAATTATCTTGAAAAATGTAAAACGACTTAATTTTTTACTTGATCAATTTATTATACTTTACTGACATTTCTTTTCTAAATAACAGTGTTACAAAGAAATCATACAATCTCGTTAAAATTTGTCGATATAATGATAACAATGACTTATGTCTAAGAAAACGAAGAGTGTGAAAGTACACATTAAAACATGTTCATTAATTATCAAATTCAAAATAAAAAAAAATTACATTATACATCAAAACTGATATTTGATTTAAATAAAAGTTTGAGGCCTCAATTAATAAAATACTTTAGCAATTCAAAAGTTCAATAGATAAAAAATTCAAGTTTATCTTTGAAAAAAATGTTATAAAATTGAATCGAAAGATATTTGTTTATAAGAAAAATCTGTTATAACGAACAATTATTACTGGTTGCCTAAAGTTTATTATAAGGTACTACTGTATATATTCAGAGAAATAGATATCCAAAATAACAATCTAGATTGTTAAATTGAATAATCCACAGATGGTTAGTATATGAGCCAATTAGAAAAAAGAATGATTTAAATTCAAATAATATGATTGGCTTTTATGTTAACTATATGCAGTTTACTAAGTATAACTATCTAGATTGTTGATTTAACAATCCAAGTATACATTTTATTTGAGATTACATTGAAAGAACTCAAAAATAGCTAAAAAAATAACACTTGAAATACCCCAGAATGACACCAGAATAACACCAGAATGACCCCAAAATAACAGACAAAAACTAACAAAAAAAGAGAGAGAAAAAAACTTAATTAAAAAAAAAAAAAAAAAAAAAAAAACGACTCCAATTTGACCGTAGAATCACCCCAAATTATCCGAAAATTTTTTCAAAATGACCCTAAATTATTAAAATGATAATATATACATTGCTTATAAAAAATTTCTGTTTTAGGTTTTAAGCCTGTTCGGCGTTCTTATTTCTTACTGTCACGGACTTGTTGTCAGTGGATATAACGGAGGTCATGTACCACACTATGAGTATGGTAATTACGAGGATTATGATGGACACGTAGTACTACCCACCGTGGCAGTACCGGTACATGCAGTATCTGCAGCCCCTTTGCACCTCGCCTCACACACACACAGTCTTCACGGTTACAAACATTTACATAAAGAACATGACCACGACTATTATGTTAGTATAAAGTATTTTTGTTTAATATAGCTTTTCAATCAAACTAGAACTAATTTTTTCACTGTTAACGCGTTAAGTGCCAAAGCTCAAATTTATAACACTTCAAAACAAAAAATTAAAATGTGGAAAACAGTCAAAATAAGACAACCAATCAGATTTATTTTGAAGCGATGATACTTAGCCAAATTCTCTCGGTTCACCGATTTTATTATATTTAAATTGAAAAATCAATTCTTTACATATAATTTTTTTTTTTTTTATAAACTTACTCTCTTTTTTATAACTTTTATAAAAAAATGAATAAAAAGTATACATAATCAAAATAAAAAATAAAATAATTGTAGGAAATTATTAAAAACATAAAAATTATTAATGTTATTTTTGATCTTTTACGTATATTGAATTTATTTGTATAATTTAGCATTTTTTAAAAAAAACCGAATCAGAAAAAACTTATATGATTCCAAGGCCGGATTAACACATAAGCACACTAAGCACACTAAGCACGTGCTTAGGGCCTCCGCTTAAAAAAGGGCCCCCGGTTTGTTTGTTCTTTTTCAATTTTTTTTATTGTATGTAAAGTTTTTAAAATGATTAAATACCAGAATATTACATTTTT
>JABFPM010004066.1:0-13267 GCA_022817325.1 Idris sp. 1 HC-2018 | reverse complement strand
AAGGATAAATGGGAAAATAGGGATTCGGTTCCAAAGATTTAAATATTTTCGTTATTTTTACTATAATTTAATTTATTTATATTATATTCATTATATATAAACAAAATATTCTTTATTATTATTTATTACTATTATTTATTATAATAAAATTATTTTTATTTAATAGAATACATTAATATATTCAACAGTATTAAATTAATATTTATACAAATAAAATTTTCCGGATAAACAAAAAAAAATTCACAAAGCTATTATTAGCAACGATTAAAAATCATTTAAATATTAAAGAGATCTACCGAGTAAAGTAATCTGTCATTTTCTTTTACTTTCGATTTTTTTCAAAATTTTTATTGATTTTTTCATATGGCGCTAAACAATGACGAAGTTCTGTGTTGAACTTTTCACTTTTTTCACTCTTTTATCTATCATTGAAAAAAGATTTCCAAGTTGGGTTTTTTTAAACATTCTCAGAAGCCATTTTAAATAAAAATAATTCTTACATCAAAAATTAAATATACACATTTTTTCAAAATGTGATTTTGAAATCGCTCAAAAGCGAGCCTTTTTTCCGCATTATATGAGAGATGGTCTCAATTCTTCAACTGCGTAAAAGCGAAACCGCGTAATACAAGTACCGAGTTAAGCAGGGGATATCTGTAACTCAAAAAATGTTTACTTAGATTTATTGTGATTTTCTACTATGTTTTAGGAAAGTACTTTGATTTTCCACAGGGTAATAGAAATTTCAACCTAAAAATATTAACAAATTTTCAAAACAATTTTTTTATTAAATAAAAACTAAGAATTTAACGCTATTGAACAGACTACAGCTAAATAATAAAAAATAACATTTAATTTATTTTTTACATTAAAATTTAAAATGTTGAACTAGTTACTTTTACGTTTCCAGTCTATGGAAATTTCATGTTTATTTATTTTGGAGACAAACATTGGCAGCCCTGCCAGCAGCGTGATCTAAAGATATCTCGTGGCAGCGTTTTCTTTCGGCTTTAAGCTGTTCCTCGTGTTGCACACACAATTGCTTGTTCTCTTGGAGCTAAGACCGTTTGGTAACTTGCAATTGCAAAATGACCACCAAAGCCGAACTCGCCTGCGTATACTCCGCCCTCATCCTCGCTGACGACGATGTCACAGTCACGGTAAGAAAAAAAAACAAATTTCAACAAATTTTACCTATTCCGGCAGATTTTAGGTTAGGTCCAAGCCAAACATTTATTTCGAATTTTTGTACTTTTATTCTGATTTTTTTCAGTTTTATCAAAATTCTCGATTTTTGTTATCTTTCTACAAGTATTTATTTTGTTTTTTCAATCGAAAAATGTAAAATTGTAAGAATAAATAATTGAACATGTGCTCTAACCTAAAAACAACAACGGGTTTTTATCTTACAAAATTATCTTATTTATTTCTGTGAATTAAAATTTAGATTGTTAAGTTACTTATATTTTTTTGCGTTGGATGAATTGATTGTTATTTATTAATTTTAAATTTTGTAGGGGGAGAAAATCACGACCATTTTGAAGGCAGCCAATGTTGACGTCGAGCCATACTGGTCTGGACTTTTTGCCAAAGCTCTCGAGGGAGTTAACATCAAGTCCCTGATCACCAACGTTGGTGCTGGTGTTGGTTCTGCTCCAGCTGCTGGTGGCGGTAAACAAACTTATTTTTTTAAAAATCTAATTCATAAAATTGTTACAAAATAATTTACAACAAATATTTCAAATGAATTAATTTATAAAATATATATTGAAGTAATTAATTTATAACCAAATTTTTTTAAAAAAAATTAGTTTATACAAAATATTCAAAAGGAGTTGATTTATTAGAAAAAAATCTGAAGAAAAATGTTGTTCAGTAAAAACAATAGAAATAACTCCTCTTGGTTCATCCACCGATCTAATTATCTTATATATAGAACGGTCAGCGTAAAAGAGGGAAAATTAAAATTGAAAATAGTCCATAAAATCTGTATATTTATTATATTGATGCTGACTGGTCAATTACACATTTTATTAATGTGAAAAATAAAATATTCATGCAGATTTTACTAATTTGGTTTTTAATCTTTAAATTATATTGCACATTTCACAAATTTAGTTTTCAAACTTAAAACATTAAGTTAATTTGAAATTTCATTAATAAAAAAAAATTTTTATAACATTTTCAGCTGCTGCCAGTGCCCCAGCTGCTGCTGCTGACGCTGCTCCAGCCAAGGAGGACAAGAAAGAGGAACCCGAAGAAGAATCTGACGACGATATGGGCTTCGGTAATTTTTTTTAACTCCACAAACTATATATATTTCTCAAAATTATACTATGATTACACTAATTCATGTATTAGCTACTGAAAATTACGTGAAGAAAACTTTTCCAATGAGTTATAATTAGAAAAAATATTTAATTCCCATTTTCTTAATAATTCTTAACTAATAATTCAATTTTGTTGTCTTTCAGGATTGTTCGACTAGACTGCAGTCAAGTTGTCCAGGATTTTTATTTGTACAGTTTTATTGTACACCACAATAAAAATGTGACTTTTTAAAAAAAAACAATTTTCTTTCGTTTTATTTATTTCCTTGTACAATTAATTCTTTTTTGTATGATTACATTTATTAATAGAATAGAAATTTGAATAATTAATTTTATCGTTGAATATAATATTCAATGACAAATTGAAAGAGTTAAAAATTGAACTTTAAACACTTTTTTTGCAATTCACCACTTAGTATGTTTATCAGATACGAGCGTATTAGCTTGTAAATAGATAAATGTTCATTATATCTCGAGCTGTCAGTAATGCAGGTTGGGTATTTTGAAGAGACTTTTATTTTCGTGTAAATAGTAAGTTTGTATTAGTTTTTAAGCCAATTTAAAAAATGTCGCTGAAAGCTGGTTACGTAATTGTTGCAGAGGCTCTGAAAAAACAGGTAATTTGACATTTTTGTTTCCATTAACCTATTTGGTACAGAAGCTTGTAAACGTTATCTCGAATTTATCTTTTTATCTCGTATCTGCCTGACGAATTTAGTTCTTTTTAAATACAATTATTTTAGTGAATACAAATTAAACAAAAGGAATTTATTTTTAGAAAAATTACTTTTATAATTATTACATAAGATTTTAACAATTTTTTTAAAATTTAAAAGTACATAATTTATTTAAAATGTATCATTTTTAATTTATTTAAAATTTAAAAGTACATAATTTATTTAAAACTTATCATTTTTAATTTGTTTAAAATTTATACTTTTAAATGTATTTAAAATTTATACTTTTAAATTTATTTAAAATTTATTATTTATAATTTTTAATTAATCAGTTAAAATGGAATATTAATTTTTAAAATTAATTTTTTTTCAACAGGGCCTTCGTTATGTTTTTGGTATCACTGGTCACCCAGTGGTTGAATTATCTATATCTATGCAAGCTGCAGGATTAAAATATGTTGGATTTCGAAATGAACAATCAGCCTGTTACGCTGCCCAAGCTTATGGATATTTAACAAGTAAAAAATAATCAACAAAATTAATTTTTTCAGTTT
Source organism: Idris sp. 1 HC-2018 (assembly GCA_022817325.1). Taxonomy (NCBI): domain Eukaryota; kingdom Metazoa; phylum Arthropoda; class Insecta; order Hymenoptera; family Scelionidae; genus Idris; species Idris sp. 1 HC-2018. Next base: position 9,706 of record JABFPM010004066.1, on the reverse strand, counting down.
TTCTAAATTTATTTTATTTTTATTTTTTAGAAAAACCTGCAGCTCTTCTCTGTGTCTCTGGTCCAGGGCTACTGCATGCTGTAAGTGGTATGGCAAATGCTCAGATTAACTGTTGGTATGTCTTAAACTATTAAAAAATTAAAAAATAAACATTTATAATTTACAAGAAAAAGTTTCTTTTTTATTTTTGTAGGCCCCTAGTAGTTTTGGGAGGTTCTTGTCCAGAAGATCACGAGGGAATTGGGGGTTTTCAGGAGTGGCCCCAGGTGGAGTCAAGTCGACTTTACTGCAAATATGTTGCCAGACCCCCTTCCCCTGCTCTGATACCAATGCATGTGGAAAAAGCAGTCAGACTAGCCACTTTTGGGAGGCCAGGTCTTTTTTAATTAGAAAAATTTCATCAAATAATCCCTTGCTAAACTAGCGTAAACTTTCTTGATGAAAAAAAATCATAATAAAATTATTAAAAACAGTGCAACAAAAATGTCTTAATATATTGTAAAAAATTGAAGTATTCTAAAACATTGGGAAATCAAAATAAATCTTTTTAAATGTTTCTTTATAATTTATAATAAGAAATTAAATTATTTAAAAAAGCATAATAAAGTGCCAACAATTATAAATATGAAATTTATTAAACATGTAAAATATACTCTTCAAATTGTCAGGAAAAATTGTTTATACCATTAGTAAACATTATTAATTATAATTAAACATATAATTTGTTTGAAATATGAAACTTAATACATAGTAATCAACATTTAGTAAAAACATTTCATTTTAATAGAGAGATTAATTATTTTAATCTACAATTATTTAATAATATTTGTTTTTGAAACTTGAAAAGTGCAATAACTTATGTTTTATAAAATTGTTAGGAAAGAACTACACTTTCTAATGTATACCATTTTATAGAAGCACAATTTATGTTGAAAATAAGTCTGTTACATTTTGTTTATATAAGATAAACTTGAAAAGCCAATTATGAAGTTCCAAAATTGAAGTTTAAACTTCAAAATTAAAGTATATTTTTTTAATATTTGAGTCTAAAGATCAAAATTTGAATTATAAACTTGATAATTCAAAATTTACAATCTTCACTATAACATTTAAAAAGAATTAATTTTAATTTAAGGTGCTACTTATTTGGACTTGACATCAACACTGTTAAAACAAAGTATCGACGAAAATCTCATAGTCGATCATCCAGTGTGTCCTGAGCCACCCTTAATTTGTCCGCCTCTGAATTTAATTGAAAAAGCTGCCGATTTACTGATGAAGGCCAAAAATCCTTTGATAATTGTTGGAAAAGGTAAAAGACTATGTCAAACCATATTTATTTTTACTTTAGAATACACTGATTTTTTCATCCCCCTTTTGGGGTCTTCTTCGCCTAAATTCCCATTTAATCTTCATTAAAAATCCGAAAAAAACCGTCCAGATTGTTTCAATTTCTTTTTTAAGAAACTTTTATGGGGCCTCAATATTTATTGTAGAATTTTTGTCTAAAAAAGAAATATAATATAATGCATTATTGTTAACTTTTAAAAGTTAAGACTATAACGAAAATTCAACAGAACAAACATGAGAAATAAAATATTTTAGTTTGAAAAAATTAAAATAAATGTATTAATAAATTTTAGGAGCTGGTTATGCCCGTGCAGAAACTACCTTAAGAAATTTCATCGAGACCAGCCAGCTACCTTTTTTGCCCACCCCGATGGGAAAGGGGGTAGTTTCGGACTTCGATTCACACTGTGTTTCCAGTGCCCGGACATTGGCCCTTCAAAAAAGTGACGTCATCCTTTTACTTGGAGCAAGATTAAATTGGATTTTACATTTTGGACGTCCACCCAGGTTTTGCAGTGACGTGAAAGTAATCCAAGTAAGTAAATTAAACAAAATAAACAAACAAAAATTACAGTTCATTAAAATAAAATTACAATTTCAGGTCGACATCTGTCCTGAGGAACTGCACAATTCCGTCCAGTCTGCTGTCGCAATTCAGTCAGACATAACTCCTGCAGTGGACATGCTCAGAAGTGTCCTTGAAAAAAGAAATTTTGTCTTTGATAAAAATTCTTCCTGGTGGACAGAACTGACTGCTACAAAAAATGCAAACAAAAAAACGATAGACGTAATTAAATTTTGTGAATTAAATATTGTAGTAATTTTAAGTTTTATATTTTGATCAATTTTTTCAGAAAATGGCAGAAGATAACAGTGTTCCACTGAACTACTACAGTGTATTTAAAAATATTCAAGACATAATTCCCAAGGGTAATTATTTTTCAAATTTATTTAAAAAAGTTTAAAAACATATTTTTATCCAAGTTTTTATTTTTTTTTTTTTGAGTTAATTAGGAAATTTTTTATAAAAGTTATTTAGAAAAGTTTAAGTAAGTTTTAATGAATTTGTTAAAATATTTTTTTTTCTTAGATGCTATTATATGTTCTGAAGGAGCCAACACAATGGATATTGGTAGAACCATGTTACTAAATGACCTTCCCAGACACCGTTTGGATGCTGGAACTTTTGGTACCATGGGTGTTGGTTTGGGTTTTGCAATAGCTGCAGCTTTTTATTGCAGAGATGAGTGTTCCAAAAAGAAAGTCATCTGCGTCGAGGGGGACAGTGCTTTTGGATTTTCAGCCATGGAAATTGAAACAATGTTTAGGTGCAAAAACTCACAAATTTATCCAAAAAATTCATTTGAAATTGTGTTAATTTGTTTATTTTGAATTTGCAGGTACAAATTGCCTATCATAATTATTATTGTGAATAATAGTGGTATTTATCAGGGAATGGACGAGGAAAGTTTTTCTGCCATGAGAATGGCAGAACGTCCTTCGGAAACGTAAGTTTATTTCAAAAATTTGAAATAAATGTTAATTGATCTCAAAAAATTAAAATTTTAGAAGAAAAAGAAACAAAATATATTTATTTGCTTGTTTTAGAATTCCTCCTCTGACATTGACTTTTGGAACTCGTTATGAAAAGATGATGGAAATGTTTGGAAAGAAGGGTTTTGTCTGCAATACTGTACCGGAAATACGAAAAGCGATTTCAGAAGCTTTGAAGGTATAAAATTATTATGAATTTTGAAATAAATAAATAAAAAAAAAAGATAGGTTTTATCCTTTGATTTTTGTTATAATTTTAGGTAAACGATGGACCTTCTCTGATAAATGTCATGATCGACCCTACGGCTGATCGAAAAGAACAAAAATTCAACTGGCTGACGGAATCAAAATTATAAACATTCCCTTAAAATTTTGTTATCATCTGGGTTTTTGGAAAAAAAAATTTACAATTTTTATATGTTATGAAAAATATAATTTTAGATGAAAATGTATATTACATAGTTTGTGTTTCTTTATTTTTACTATATTTTTTCACTATAAAAACTAATTTTGTGCACTGAAATTGTTTAAAAACTTGTTGATTTGACAACTTGATTATTTTCCAATCTTTTTTTGCATCAAAGAAAAAACAAAGCAAGAAAAAGGATTTTATTAACAGTGCGCATGCGCATCATAACAGGATATGTGAGAATTTTTACAAAAAATGAAGTAATTTTTAAAATGTTTAAAATTTCGAGCATTTTTAAATTTTTTAATGTTTTTTAATTTGTAATTTCCAAAACTTTCCTATTTTTTAAAAATGTTTAAATCTTTTACAATTTTTTTAATGTATAAACATGTTTAAATTTTCAATAATTTGTAAACTTTCAAAATGTCAAAAATTTTTAATAATTTTCATGTAATAATTAAACAAACTTCGATCTGTAGAGATAATTTAATTTAAAAAACTGAACATAATTTAAGCTTCACCGGAATCATTGGGATATATTAGGAACAAAAAATGGGATTCCTTATCGCCCCAAACAATAAAGGATTTAGCAATGAAATTACAACTTTTATTCAAAAACATTTTGTTTTAGAACAAATAAAATAACATATAAATAATGACCCGAGTAGAAAAAAGAGTCTGGAAATAGTCTGGATATAATATTTTAAGAGCTGGGATATAGTCTTAATCAAGTCTGGATTAAGTTTGGAATATGTCTGGCTCAATAATATCCAGACATTATCTAGATTTTTCCCAGACGATCTCTAGACTGATACCAGAGTAATTTTCGAAGTTGCATCCAGACTTATGCCAGACAATATCCACATTTGTACCAGAATGTATCTGCTGAACACCGTTTCAGATATATGGATAGACTTTTTCAAATCAAATTTTTGTCGTGATGGTTCACGGAAAAAAATGAAATTGTTTTAAAAACCCAAAATTATAAGAATTTTTTAGAAAAAAATTGAATATATAATTATTTAGGTATCCATTAAATGTCGAGCTAAATGTTTAAAAAATTTTATATATTATGGAAAATATAACTGTAAACAAACATTACATAATATTTACATTAAATTTTTCATTTTTAATATAAATTTTTTACTTCGAAGTTGTCGATTTTTTTCAATAATTTTTCTGATTAGATTGCATTTCACTGTTCTACGTAAAAATATATTTCAATATTTTTTACATTAAATAGTGTTTATAATAATTTTTTTGATAGAAAATACTTTTATCTTTTTGATGAGGTCAAATCTAGCAAAATGAAAGTGTTCACCTTTTACAAAATCAACAACAATTCCAGTAATATTAAAAATAATATGACTAGTGCACCATAAAATTGATTGAAAACATATAATTACGTTGTAACAAATTACAATTAAGATTAAATATAATATAAAAAAGGCTGACAGTCAAACTTACACAGCAAAATCTATTTTATCAACATTAAATCTATCAACGCTCACATTTTCCTACTTATTAAAATTTAAAATTGTTCATAATTATTATTAAAATCTGAGCATTAATAGATACTACTTAACTAACACAGTTTTATTTCTTTACAATTAATTAAAAATTAATACATTTCACAACAAAACGTATACATTTTTTTACGTTTAATTTTGTGTACAATATATACATACGTATTTCTTCATTCAACGTAAATTATTTTATCCTGATGTAAATTAAAGTTTATAATTCATTACAAAATTAAGCTCTTAAATTGTTCTGCATTCTTTGGTTTTAATTATTATTTAGGAAAAACATATTTCAACAATCATTTTCAAAATGTTTTCAATATAGCACAAACTTCAACTTCTTTTACAAAAACAAAGTTTGATGTATATTTGTTAAGTTTTGATTTTACATATTTTATGTACAACTCGCACAAAAAATAAACTTCAATTTGTAGGCACTACTTATTATTTATATTCAAAGCCATAACCGCACCATTATTTTATCAAAGTTAATATATTTATTATATGATTTATACATATACGCACAGACTTATAATTAAGTAAAAATATGAAAGTAAAATTGAGTATTGAGAATTTCAGATTTTAACGATTATAAAATATGACAAATTATTTTGTTTAATGAAACTTCTTGACAACAAAATTGTTGGCGCACAGCGCTCAGTATAATTATAAATCACTTTTTTAATAAAAAAAAAAAAGTTAAAAGAAAAAGCTGAAATTATTTTCCCCTATGTATTTACAGTGTCTATAAAATGTATCAAAAGATATGTAATTCTAGTCGCATATTGTATAAACTTTAATGTACATTCTTAGTTTAATTTAACGAATAAAAGCTTTTCATTTTTGAAAAATAAGTTTAAATTACAATTATTAAAATATTTTCAATTATACAAAAAAATTATACCTCTTTTTACTGTGTTTTATCAGTCTTATGAACATTAAAATCTAAAATACGTTACAAAATATTACCTTGACAGGAAACATAAAAATATACATGCAAACAAATTTAACTGCAGCTGTGAGTAACAACAAAAAGATATACATAGTAATAACAATAGCATTAAATAATAATCCACATCTAAAGATTTAAATGTCACAAGGCAAAATTTCTTAAGCTTGTCAGAACTTACGAATCCTGCAGCACCCTTTTCATTATTTATACAGATTCCTTTTTTCTCATATAAAAACATTATAGTGTACAAAAGTAACATTTATAACAGTATTTTCTTATTTATAATTATTAATGTCATCCAAAATGTTGTCCGACGATGTTACTGTCAAACAACGTTCCTCGTACATACTTTTTGCGTAATTTATTTGTTGAGAAACCTGAAATTTTTTAAATCATTTTATAAAATCATCAGTTATTATATAGAATGGCATCAGTCAAAGTATAAAATAAATACTAATTATTGGATACATTGACTAGTAATTATATAAAAGGACTGAATTATTTAAATCGACGTTAAATTATGCTTACCCATTTGGCTACATCTTCATTATCACACCTAACTTTCGGGCATTTCAAAGCTTCATGACCATCAAAAGTAACAGCTTTTATAGAATCAGCTCTGCAAGTTAATTCAATGTAATGCAAAGTTGAACCATTACTTTCAATCTTGTGAGTCGGCTGACAGTGCAGCAAATCTGCCAGACTCATTTCTGTAACAACATCCTTCGTGGTCCCTCCAGAAATAATACGAATCCTCTCATTGGACACGAGCATGAAAAGATTTTCCGAACGACAACGCAGAGGCTCATAAGCGACAAACAGTTCCGTGTAATCACGGTCATTTATGCTGTACAAAAAATCTTGTCCTTGGGCCTGGTCGTAGTTGTAAGGTGGCAAAAGACCAGCTGGACCACTTGCCACTCGGGGCAGTCTGTCGCGTTTCGGAATCACCCGATGTGTGCTAAATCAAAATTAATCTTAATTTATCTGAATAAATTTTAGTTTACTTTTTTTATTAGGTATAGTTTTACCTTTTGCTTTTTTCGCGAACAGCCGTTGCGGCCTCTGTGGCAAAGTCCAGAATCCCCACAACAGGCTTTGTGACGGTTCCAACTACGCCTTTCCCGAAACCAGTGAAGAATCCCTAAAAGATATTTTATTTTCAATTTATTAATTTTATTTTTCTTGATTTTCTAAAGGTTCTTGGAGTTTTGCTTACAGGAAAGCCTTCGTTAGTTGCACCATCGTAAGTTTCTTGAACAATGCTCGTGAGACCACCAATGAGTCCGAAACCCAGACCCTTAACTCCGGCCATTAAATGGTCCATACTTTTGCCAGAATTAACGCGGATTCTCTGACGAGCTTCCTCATGGCGTTCGTCCATAATTACCCAGCCAAGTCCGTCCGACAAAGAACCAGTGAATTTGGCTGTGGAATTGGTCACACCGTGAGTGACGTTTTTGAGTAACGTTTTTACACTTCCTTCATAAATTAAACCACTGAAGCCTTCGGTGACGTCGGCCACGAAACCCATTGGGTTTCCCAGGAAGTCTACAGAGCCTAAAATTGTAGCTGCCTGCCAGATAAGTTCCTGAAAAAGAAATTAATATAATAAAATTATAACAAATTCTTTGCTTAGTTTTGTTCTTTTTCCCTCTAAGAAAGATTTTGAGAATGTTTTTTATACTTGAAATTTTAATATTCAAAGTTTTATGCAAAAATTGAAAAGTGTTTTAAGATTAATTTTTGTTTCCATCATGTTCAACTATTTTGACTAAAAAACCAATAATAATCATGCAAATTTCTTTCGACTTTCGACATTGAAAATATCTCTAAAACTTCCTCAAATTTCTAACACAACTTACATCCTTGTAATGTTTCATTATCGAATGAATCAAAAACTGCTGACTCTCGAAAGGATGTGTTCTTATAAAAGGTTCAAGTTCAATGGTAGCTCCTTCAAATTTGATCAACATTAAGCTCAATTTTTTCTTTATCGACTGCAAATGTGCAGGAAGTTTCGTTGTGGTTAAAACGCTCAAAGTCACCTAAAATTTACCACATAATCAAACCTAAAATAACTTTACAATTAAAACAAAAATAATTTGTCCAAAAAAGCTTACTTGACTCGGAACAAGCTTCAAAGTGCCAAAATAGTATCGTTTTGCGTGCGCAGCAGACACATCGTAAATAAATCTTTGTGCGTTAAAATCGTTTTCGTCAACCGGAGTGTCCAGGTCGGAGCGACCTACCCCAACAAATGCCGCGAGTTTCAAAATAAGTCGCTCTTCGAGATAAATACAAACTGGTTTCACGGTGACTAGCAGTTTTCTGTAAATTTCTGCGTTCTGGTTTCTCGAGGGTAGTTTTTCTACGAGCAAATGTATGGCCGGTCGCGAGTCGTTTTCGCTCCTGGAGGTCCGGGAGATATACAGCACCGAGGTGCACTGGGCCTCGAAAAGTTGATTGTCGATTTGAATGTCATTGATTTTCAGGTCCACTGTGGTACGCTGACTGTTTTGGTTGAGGTCGAGGGAAATTCCGGCAAATCGCGCAAATAAAAGTTCTTCGACGGGACGGTGCGAGACCACGGAGAGGCCCAACCCGGAAAAGAGGTTGACGATTAATTCGAGCTCGCGAGAGTCTGGGTGAGAAAAATTGGAGTTCATTTGGTTGGGTCGCTGGGCTTCTGCGATGTTTGACCAGTCGCGTTCTTCTAACAGGGCGAAGGGTTTTTTCTGAAAAAAACAAGAAAATAATAAATAAAGATATTATAAAATGATTTCATTTTTTCTGGAAAAAAAGAATGTTCTTTTTGTATGAAAAATATCAAAAACCTTTTCATTCATGTCTAAAATTTGCAAAACTCTGGTGGGACCATCTGTAGTGACCTGCACCGATAAAAAGCCAGAACCGGGACGCAATCTCATTCGACCAACTCGTTGAGAAATTGGCACTTCTCCATGAGTTTGTGGACCCAAAACTGCTTCACTCCCTAAAAAGAAAAATTTAAGTTAAATTTTATTGAAAGAATACTTTTGTAAATAATAGTTGGAACAAAATCAAAAGTAACTTTCGAATTTCGAATTTGTTTAAGCTTATTTTGCAAAAATAATATACAAAGTGAGGTCGGGAGCAAAATAATTTTTTAAGCGTGAATGTTATGAATTGCGAACGACGGTATTAGTGAATTGAAAAAAAAAATTGTATTCCCATTTCGTAAAAAATTATACGTACACATTTGCCAACGGGCGACACTGCCGCCTGTAACACGTATTATCGATTTAAAAATACAAAAAGGAAGTAAAATTATTGTCATTAAAAAAAGAGGAACTTTTATAAAAAATTTTTAAGTATTTGAACACGAAAAATAGTTCTTTTAAAATTGCTAGCTACCTCAAAAAAAACCTTAACATTAATACAATTTTAAAAAATTAAACAATTTTTAATGAAAAATAAACATTTAAATGAAATAAAAAGCAGGTAAATACAAAAGAAAATAAAAAACTTTTACATACCTAGAAAAATACATAAAAAATAAAAATTAAATCACATATAAAAAAAATATAAACGATATTTAGTTAACTTATGAAAATTATAAGTAGTGCTAAAAATAATGATTAAAAAACAGTGAAACAAATAAATATAATTACTTTTAACATAAAAAACCCAAAATTCTTGATTTCATTTATTCACAAAAATAAAACTACCTTCGTTCAGTCCCATAAACCCATCTTTAGACTGCACACACATATTTTTATGTGCACAGCACAATCTCCCATCATCTGTAAATTTCCAAGTCTGAGTTGATTTTCGTCTCGGGTCTGGTCTTCGTAAAGCCAAAGTACAATAAGAAAAGGGTTGAGGAGCTGTGCCAGCGATATCCAAAACCAAAACATTCTCAGACGATCTCGAATG
>JABFPM010004065.1:0-13268 GCA_022817325.1 Idris sp. 1 HC-2018 | reverse complement strand
TATAGAATAATTAATTTTTGTATTCATCTATAGTTATATATATAAAATAATATTAATATACAAATTTTGCATAAATAAAAGTATTCAAAGAATTACATTCCCGGGAAGATTAAAGTAATTTTTTCCCTAAGAATATTCAAATCTAAAAACTTACAAAAAACACGAATTTTAAACAATTTATTATGAAACAAAAAGGCAAATGAATTTAAAAAGAAAAATCTGGCCGATCCTATGTTTTATTTTGTATTATCTTATAATCTATTTTATTTTCAGACACTAAAAATTCATTTGTATGTCCATAGCGGTCAAATTTTACTATACGGTACAATTTTTGTTGTTGTTTTTTTTAATGTGTATAAGAATACTATTTATTTAATTAAAATCACCTGGTTTTTATTATACATTAAGTAATATTATTGAACGTATTTCACTGATTTTTTTAATGCAAATGATGATATAAATATAAATTATAACTATAAAAATAAAAAAATGTCTTGCAATATATAATGCAAAGGAAATACATTAAAATAAAACTTATAAAAGTGTAAAATATAAGAAAATACAATTCTTTTGTTTAGAAGCAATCTGATACAGATTATTAAATCTATGCCAGATTAATTTTATTAATGTAGAAAAACACTATTTGAGTCGCAATGTACATTATAATGTATAAACATTTTTTTTGTTAAGTTATTAATGGAAAATTTTATTAATAATAAATTTTCTTGATTTGATACTGATAATCATAAAATACACGCAATAAATTTTGTCCACCACGGCATAAAAAAACTACTGAAAGGGTTAAGGTAGGATGACTATCATAAAGGAGCGTATTTTTAGGGCGCCAAACTTTATTTCAGATTTTTTTTATTTAAAGTTATAAAAACAATTAAAACATTTTTTTATCTTTATAAAAAATAAAGTTTCTATTTTTTATAATTTTACGAAAAAAATTAGACATCTTTATTTTAATCAAATTCAAAAGTTTTGTTCGAAATTTAAATTTCCTATTTGTTTCTGCATACAAATTCAAAAATGTGTTTTGTACACAAAATCGAAACTCAGCTTTTTAACTGTTTAAAAATTCAATAGCTGATTTTGGCTTTTAGTACATTTTCAGAATAATCCTCTATTGTTTAGCTGAATCTGCTAATATATAAGATTTTCCATTCAATATATAAGAGAATTTCCTCTAATCATTAAAGAAAAATTTTCTAAGGTTAACGTATATTCGTACACCTTAATGTATTAATTTAATTAATATTTGGTAAGTGTAAATAAAAACACCGATATAACATACAAATAACTCTATAAACAAATAAATTAAATATAATTTGTAAATTCTATGTCTGGATACGAAAAAATATATATTTGTTTCAGACTGAAAAGCTGTAAAGTAATGAGTGACACCATATTGAATATTAGTTTTATAACAACCTTCTAATGATTAGAATATTCTTTTAATGTTTTGATAATTCCCAAAAACTTTAAAAGACATTGTTTGATATTTAAAAGATCAAGTTTTAGATGAGGCTGTATAATTAGCCTGATTCTTTCTAAGAGTGCAGTTTAAGATTTTTTTTCAATAAACACTCTTTGTTTTCTAGAAGAGCAAGATATTTTACTTATAATTATAATAACAATTTTCAACAAATGATTCAATATTTTTCTCGTGTATTTGATAGATCAAGGAACAAGAAAAGCAGGATTTTAGGGTGGAATGCTATTGGTTTCCTTTTCTTTTTCTTGGTCATATGCAAGCTTCATTATTTTCGTCTCTCTTGCTCTTATTCAAGTTTAGGGCGTAACGCGTAATTTTGCATACATTCATGAAGAAAATAAAATTAAAGACTAATATTTAAAATTGTTATTTTTTAAATAATGATTTAAATTGTTTCATAATACTGTAATTGATCAATTTTTGTAAATTGATTTATAACATCTACTAAAAATTGATTTATATCACCTAAAGCTCAAAATATTTTCAATTTCTTTGTTCTGAAGTTAACATTTAAAATGTGTTCACTTATTAATCTTGATTGTCCAAGTATTACCATATTTCAGATCGATTAATAATATAAGCTAGATATATTAAACCTTGGAGCTGTCAAGATTTATATTGTTTTACTGGTACGTGTTTATCAGTGAATCAATGAATTTGTTAAAATTTGTGCTCAAGTATATGCATTAGGCAATTGGTTTCGAAGTTACAGGTCGTCGTTCGTCGCGGCGCCGGCGCCGGCGTCGACTTGACTTGCAGCTAGTGCTAGTCGGTGGTCGGACGTTGCGACGCTTATATCACGTAGAACGTTGCATTTTAACGCGATCGAATGTACATTTTTCGCGTTCGTTATGTCGCGGCTCATTATGTCCAATTATTTTCACGATAAATTATGTAGCCGGACACTTTGCTAGTGCGAGCAATATGCAAAGGTTTTTCGTGTTACATTGATGGTCAGTATGACCATCAATTTCTATTCTCTCGACACTTTTTACACAAAATTGTTTATTATTTTTGCATCATTTTATTATTTTATCATTATTATTAATTGTATTAACTTTTCGAACGGTTTTTACTCTGAAAAAGAATTTTCTTGGAATTATTGAAAACACATACGTTTAGATAATATTAAAATAACTTTCTTTCTTCTTCTCCTTCTTAAAAGAAAAAAAAATGTCAATATTTTAGAAGTTTGTGATTTTCGGTTGCACTTTGATTGAGCGCAAAGAAATCCACTTAATAAGAGGAAATTTTATAAACTTGTTTAAATTTTGAATTCTGATTTATTGACATCAGCCAAATTGAAGAATTTAAAAAAGAACAAAAATGGTTGATGTGTTTGCTTTGTTACATTTTTTATTGTATATTATTGACATATATCAGAGTGTCTGAAAAGAACAATGTGTCAGTTTTTTATTTAATGATTTACGATTTTTAATATTTAAGCCGATTTAATATTATAGATTTTATTTACAGTAATAAAAATGTATATGCTTTTTAGTCAAGTAATTAACTGTTAATTAATTATGAAAGTTCTAATAATGGGAAACTCATGATTTAAAAGGTAAATTGATTAAAAGTTATCTGTTGTTCAAAAAGCTAATTTACTTTGTTTTCTTTCTTTTACACGAAATAAATTCTTACTATTTATCTGAGTGTAATATTTACTTTTGACAGTAAATTAATTACTTAATTCAACGTGTTTGAAATATTTGTTCACAAAATATTGTATAAAAAATGTTACAAGGAAAATTAAGGAAGTCTGAAATGCAGAATTTAAATTAACTTATGTAAACTGTGTTTTATGAAATAGATTTTTACAGGAAAATATCCCCTTTGTTCAATTTCATTCATGACATAATGTTATGCATTTAAAAATCGATTTGAATAGGTTTTCTAGATGAAATATCAATTTCTGGATGTATAAAATAATTCTATATTATCAGTAACACCATTTATGGGTCAAAGAGATTTTTTCTTGCAAAATGTATTTCACAGAATATATTTTACACCAGTTAATTACAAAATTGGTATGTCACACATTTTGTTCTTTGTCAATATTAATATAATATCCAGGAAAACCAACATGAACTAGTTACAGTAATTTGTTTTAATGAAATTATTATAAAAAGGTTAACATTTGACAAAATAGAAAAGAAAGCTTTTTTAACGTTGTTTTAAAATTTAAAATTTACCATAAAAACGTAATAACAATTAAAGCAAAATATTGTATTAATTTGTAAAAGGTTAGCAAATTTAGGAACGATTAAGTAGCGCAGTATTTTTGGTTCACGAATAAACTGTAAATCACATAAAAGTCCAATATTCTACTCTGCTTTTCTCAGTTCACGTCTCTGGTGAGGTTTTCTCCAATTCTACATTTATTTGCATTAAAAGTGACAGACATAATTACGTTTTCTGACATTTATGTATAGAGTATAATAGCATTTACAACAATCATACACAACTACATACATATGTCAATTAAATATTAGACAATAATTTATTCCTCAAAATATTTAAGCATTTATTAATAATATAGTTAAATCCATTCAAAGTAACATATTTTTTTCGTCAGTTTAAGAAATAATTTTGATAATTTCAACTACTGTTGACATAAAATTTGTGAGAAACTTAAATAGAATAAAAGTATTTTTTAAAATAGAAAATATTCGTAAAATTATATGTAAATATTCACTAAAGTAAATGCAAGCTATAGAACACATTACATTAATTATAGTAAATTCATTATTCTTATTTTGTTACAACATAAGTGCCTTTTAAGCGAAATATAATAATAATTAGTGTAAAATATGTCAAACCTGTTAATGCATAAAAAATAAAAAAGTGTTATTTTTAATATGCAAAATTAAAGTAATGAAATGAAACTTAATGTGATGCAAATTAATGTGATGCAAAAATCATACACTTCTATATTGAATTTAATTAAAATAACGAGAGTTTCAATTGAATTAGATTTCAATGTAATTATTTTCATTCTGCTCTTGTAATTTTATTAACAAGTTATCAAAATAACTCATCTCTTTACGAAATAATTTTCCTTGGTGATTTAAATTGCAAAATTGATTATATTTTTATCGTTATTTTACATATTTGATAAAAATTACTTCGCTCATTTTTCATACAATAACAAATTATTTTTTGATCTAAAAAAGAGGTATTGAAAATTTTAAAGGAAAATATTTTTAGCAACACCTTTTATTATTCATGAAAAAAGGACAACATTAGATTATGTAAAATTTTAATTTACATTTGCTTCAGCTATATACAGGAAAACATTATCATTTCACTAACAGAAATTATTCTTTGTTCTAATCCAGTAATAAATTCATGGATAAACACAGAAATTTCGTGTTTTAATTTGACACTTTTTTAAAGTAAAAAAGTATTTTTTTTTGTTTCAATAATATACAAAGTTTAATTTGTTCATAACATATTTATTTGTTTTATACATTAATAGAGCTTTTTTTACGTGATTTTTTATTAAATATTAAAGTTATTTAATTCTATTAAACTTTACTGACAAATGTTTAATGTACTTAAAGTTAGAATTTGTTTTGTTTTATAACAGTTTATGACATTTTGAGGGTAATACATGAAATTCACGTAGTCCACTCAAGAAATATTAATGGATTAGAAAAAAAAAAAAAATTGTGTATGATTCATTCACATGAGTTTCCGTAATAGACACATTTTTCGTGTACATTTATTTTCTAGAAAACTCTTTCTAGTCTTGCACAGAAAAAAAATTCAATTATGTATATCTAGTTGGTTTTAGGAATTCAAAAAATGCGGTAAACAATTAATGTGCAAAACTAATTTTCATTTTTGACAGAATGCTTACTGCTTGTTTTGCAAAATCCACCGAGTTTTAATTTTTTTGTATTTTTTAAGACAAGAAGTTTTATTTTTCTAAGGCTTATTAAATCAGAGTTATTGTTGAATTTTTTTTCGTCTGTTAACTTTCAAAAATCTATACTTGTATAAGATTTTTCCATTCATACGTGTAACTTCAGAAATCAATGAAACTCGTGTATAAGACTGAAGTACTTTCATTTCACTGCACTTAATTTGTTTACGATCATTCTCAATTTCATAAAATTTCTTTATGATTAATGAAACAACATAGTTTAATATGATGTAATTAAGATATTAAGGTAGTCCTACCGTAGAGAGCTTTATTAGGTTGTTTACACTTCAAAAACAAGTGCCTTCTTTTAAGTCACTTTTACTATTTAAGGCATTAAAATTGACGCAAAATGGTTGTTTTGAGATACTTTTACTTTCTTAAATGATAAAAGTGACATCAAATAAGGCACTTGTTTTTGTAGTGTAGAAATTCTTCATCTTTGAGTTTTGAGATAATGATTAGATGAAGCATTAAACACTTTTTTTTATTAAGTTCAAATATCGGAGAATAATTGTAGATTTGTTAAGTTATAAGTTAACGATAATTCTGCTGAGTTATTTACAATTAAAAAATCATTGCTAGGCTAAAAAATCAAATATTGCGGATCGACAGATAATCCTTTTTTTCGGGACACAAAGTTGTAAAAAACAGCATTATATTGCATTTTCAAGTATCACTATTGAATTTTATTTTGACATTTAAAATAATTAATCTTTGTACAAAAATGAACATATTTTACTACAATTTGAAAATTGTGTCACATTTGAAATGTGAAATTTCGAACAAATTATCAATGCATACAAAAACTAATCAAATACATATTAATTAAATAACTTTTTATTTAAAACAAAATATTTAAATTATGTTGGCACCATAACAACATTTTATACTTTCAAATTAATTTTTTTAAAAACTTAGAATTGCATATTTTTTATTTTAAATAAAATTATTGTTTCAGTTGTCATTTTGAGTAGTTTTTCACGGTAGAAAAACTTTAATCAAATCTTTTAAAATATAACAAAGATGCGTCTAATTTTTATAAAAATGTATATGATATTATCGGCATATTATTTTATATTGTTTACAGTTAAATATAAAATCCATTTAATTATGTAATACAAAATTTAAAGAGAATTTATGATGTTAAACTTTTATTTTTATTTGTATTCTAAATTATTATTGAACTTTAAAATGTACACAGAGGATCGCCATTCTGGATTTATTTTGTGTATACAATACACAACTTTTTATGATTGCATGCCAAGTTGTTAAGAAAGCGTTGTGATAATTAAATCCCATTAAGCACGATGTTAACGACGTGTCATGTTATATTTCGTTAGTGATCGAAAATGGGATCAAGTGTCGTGATAGTGACACAACAAGTCAAGGAGATTTTTGCAGAGTTGCGAAAAAAATGCACAGCGAACTAAAAGATGAAAAAAAACTTTTGAATTATTTTCGCTTCTAAAATGAAGCCTGTAGTTAATTATAAAATGCAACTGAGATGAAAAAAATCAAATGCTGTTGTTTATTCATGACGTAACTAGCGATGGCGTTGAAAGGACAGTAGAGAAACTAGCTATAGACAATAATTTGTCTTACTAGTTGTTTTACCAAAAAATTAGTATTTATTTATGTTTCAAATAATTGAAATTATTCATTATGATAAAAAAATTGAAGTTATTATTACAAGAGAGGATTATTCAATCATAGTTTTCATAACTATCAATAAGTTTGACACAGTATTTTTCAAATTAAATTTTAGAGTTTACAAAATTTAAACATAATCAAAAAAAGTTGCATTTTTTTTCACTTTACTTCATCTAATTTTGAAGGAAAAGATTTTTTTATTGATTATTTTATAAACATTAATACAATTTACCTAGAACTACCAAGGGGACAAATTTGTCCTCGACAGTTTTTTTTATAAACAATAAGTGAAAAATTAATTTTTTTCTTCGACTAGAATACTTTGTAGGACTAATGAAATCAATAGGACTTAAAATCTTTTATTAATTTATTGTACAAAAAGCAAGAAAAAAGTGAAAAAAATGCAATAATAGGCAAAGTGTGGAACAGTTATTTACTATTAGAAAGTCTCAAAATATCAGCGTTGTTTACTAAATTCATTTATATTTAATAATTTAAAAAAAACTATTATTACAGTCTAGATGGTTCCTTTCTTCAAAATACATTGCAAAAAGATCGACTTTTTTTCATTTTTATTTATAAGAAATTAGAAAAATCGAGGGGACAAATTTGTCTCTTGGTAGTTCTAGGGTAATAGATTTTCTGATAGTTTTAGTGTTAATAAAGGTGTTTGATTTTTTATATATGTTTACGTGCTGTGTCCGAAATTGTACAAGGCCCCAGCGGGTACAGAGATTTTTGTAAAGCCTGATGTTTACAGATTGATTTGTGAAATGTCCGAAATTCTAGACTTCCTACAAATAATTTTGTGCAAAGAGTAAAGTGTACAGGACGTATTGTACAGTGTCCAAAAACCTGGGTTTTATGTTAATGTTTTTGTGCAAAAAACCAAAATTAATCCGATTCAAAATTAAATTTACATCTATTTTATGTCAAAATAATATCAACTACACATCTATTCAACATTCACATAAAATTATTTAATTTTTGTTGTATCAAAAATATAATATTCATTTTGTTAAAATTATTATTATTTATTTTGAATTCAGGACTGGGTGATCGATGATTATTCCGATATGTAGATTACGCGATCTTTAGGATCGATGACTGTTGATTCTTTGGCTATCGTCGATCCTCATGATCGATGATTGTTAATTTTTGCGATCAATGATCAATGATCGCATACTTTCAGTTATTTGTGATCACCATTTTTCGGCGATCAACGATCTTATTATTATAAATCACCAATTTTAACCAATTAAGTCTTGATTATATCAATATATATTTACATAGTATTTTAAATATGTCACTGTACCTTCCCATTAACTTGTCACTCTGAAAATATAAACAAAAAATTAATTTAAAAATATATGTCATCAGTAGTTTATAATTTTTATTATTGATTTCTTATTGTCTCATTATACTCTTAGGAAAAAATGTAAAATTACACGTGTTTTTACGTTGAATGTCACGAAAAAGTACGAGCCCGACGTATAACTACATAAAAATCAACGAGTTATTTCGCAATCACCGTAAAAATTCGTGCGAGTAACGTAAAAATAAACTACTCATATCTATTTTCGCGCAAAGTGTAATTTTACACGACGCTACGAAATTTTACTAAGCGCACTAACTTTTGTCGTTTCGGGTAAGGTTGGGTATGAAGTGGCTATGTTCACATTATATAAATGTATTACTTTTTATTTGTTGGATTTGTATTTTTTACAATTATTAAAGTATATTTTTATAATAATTATTCATTTTGAAAAAAGCTATTTGTTATAGACACTGAATAAAAATATAGGTTAAGTACTATTTGAAAAGCTGTTAATACTGTTGTTCGTAACTAATGTAATTTTTCGTAACCATACGCGTACTTTTACGCGACACTACGGAAAAGTTCGTTCCTTTCTGCGTACATTTACTAATCTTTTCTAAAAGTGTATTGTTGCATGATCTAAAAACATTTTTCGAAAAAAGAAATAAGATTGAAGTTCAATTTTCTTAGAAATCGTAGTGAAATACCTTGGTTAAATTAACAAACTTAATAAATTTCTTTTTTTTTTATCAGTAACGGTCTCAGATGTAAAGTCGACTTATAATAAATTTATAAATAGTCAAAATTCACCATGTCACTTTGGACGGCATTCCTTTACATAAAATAAAGAATAAATGTATAATTTAATGTATGTATGCTAATTTTCAATTTTTTTTCTCTCAATTCTATCATAAGATTAAAAATTCCTGCAGACTCTCCCCTTAATTTACAAAAATCACGAAAAATAGTGGTTGATATAGTGCTGTTTTACAGCAAGCCCGCAAAAAATTCTGCAATTGATGCAAATTTTTGATTTTAATTGATCGATGATAGCTAATAAAAAACGATCATTAATCATGAAGATCGAAAATCGGTGAAAATCAGAGATCTTCGATCATAATTGATCAATGATAAATGAAAATGACGATTACTGATCAGTAAGAACGACGTAAATTAGCAACCATTGATAGAAAAGTAGTTTCTAAATGTTGAAAAAATTAAACATATGGTTCATTACATAAAAAAACAATTTTTACGAATGTAGGACCAAAGTAAATAAAGTAAGACCTAAAAATCGTGTTTCGGTCATTTTTCAAGGTTTCTGAACGGATGAAAATGAAAAAAATTGATATAGTAGGGAAAATTTCACTATCTTATCCCGATACCCTCTTTACATAAAGTTTCGTTACAATTTTGGGAAACAAAAGAAACAAAAAAAAACTAAAAAATGTAAAAGTTAATTTTTACACTATATAACTGCTATACAATTTGTTCGCGGAATGTTTATTTTTTATCCGATTCTTTTTATTCAAAGCAAAGATGGAACTTTTTATGCCTGTATTGATTATCCTAGCAGGTCTCCCCCCTCCCCCGATCAGTTTAAATAACCACGGATCTATTGTATTAAAAACTTGAGATTGATTAAAGTAAATTTGTACAAAATGATTTTTTCAACATGGAAAAATTATATCTTTTACACGTAATTGCATTTTTATAACTGCAATGTCAAAATCATTGCCAAATGGTTGCAATTCATTTTTGCTCGAGTTGTTTCTTTGTTTTGAAGCTGTCGTTTATTTTATAAAGTTTATGAGTTTCTTATTTATGTTTTTAAGAATATGTAAGTGAACAACTGGGATTTAATTTTAAGTAAATAAAATATTGTTTTTTAATTGCTGAATTATATGGGCATGTCTCACAAACCTTTACATTTGACAAAACAAAATTATGCTGATAAAAATCGAAATAAATGAAATTTTATTAATTAAATATGTTCTCGTATGCTAGTAATAAAATGTTTAAAAGATGTGCTAGATTTTTAATCTATTTTAAGACTAATTTTGGGTTTCTCTTAAAATAAAATTCTAATATTTAGTTCAATTTAATTAATTTTTTAGATAAAACAACAACAAATTTTAATTTTAATTGAAAACTCATTTTAATACAACTGTATAATAAAAAAATTACAGATGCTTACGGGAGAATTATTTTGTACGACTTTTTATCTAAATCTAGTAATCCTGTAATTAAGCACCAGCGTAATAAATGGAAACATGCGAGCACAAGTTCATTTTTGATAAAATACTTACTTTCTTTAACCCTATCCCTTGCCATCGCCGCGCCATTTTATTGTCTGTCTCCGTTGCACTCGAGCGAATAGCATAACGGCGTTCACGCACACTAAGACAAGTGGCGCCTCACATATAGACGAGCCGTAACGATGGCAAGGGAGAGCGTTAATATTATTGCCAATTTCTTGCTTCCGTCATAACCTCCACGCGGTGACAATTTGTCTTTTATAGTAGATTCACGAGATTGCAAATATATGTTTTAAACAAGTTACGACCGCGTTATCTTTTAAATTAAACGCACTGTCGTTTGATTATTATAACATTACACTTTTTGATTCATTAAAGGTTAATTTATACATTTTTTCTGAAAAACCAAGTCCAATCGAGGGACACTTTTTTATCGCAATTTTTTCAGTTTCACACAGACAAATTACTGTTTTCATTTATAAAAGTAAAAAATATGGACTTCAATGTATAAAATCATTCAACTTTGATTTTTAAATATGTTTTAATTTAACTGCTCTGAAGCAAAATAAATTGAAAAATGTCAGAGGGACACGTTACTTAGAGTCAAACTCACATTTTTTATCTTCATAACTTTTTATACAAGTAATTTTTATTTTAAATGAAATATACACTTGATCAATTTGATTATAATTAATTCATTATTACTATGATATTTAATGGTATTTTACTTGACATGTGAGAGAAGTTGATTACCATACTTTTCCTTACAAGAGCTGAAGAATTCGCTTTTTTCCCACTGTTTTTCAGTGAAAAAAGTTGACACTTTTAGGATTAAATGTTATTTTTCCTTTTCTTCACCGTAAACAGTGAAAAAAAACGATTTCTCCAGCGCGTGCAAGGAAAATTAAGTTTTTAAACTATAAATCAAAGCAAAGACATTGAAGTTAAAAGTTCGTGAGACATGTCCATATACTGACTTTCTTTCATCATAA
This sequence comes from Idris sp. 1 HC-2018, assembly GCA_022817325.1. Lineage (NCBI taxonomy): Eukaryota > Metazoa > Arthropoda > Insecta > Hymenoptera > Scelionidae > Idris > Idris sp. 1 HC-2018. The sequence continues at coordinate 1,618 of JABFPM010004065.1, read as the reverse complement.
ATCTTAAAAGGAAAAAATTGATACTGAAAAATAGATTATGATTTCGTGCCGAAAATATTTTCTTTTAATCTTCAATTAATTAATGTTTTAACGATATTGTATTCATTTCGGTTTATCAGAACAATATTTCCAAGTTCACAACATTGAGTGTAGCATTTTTTGGAAACCGTTGGCGTCACCGAGTTGTAAAGCTGTAAATTTACTCATTAATAAAAGTTTATGAACAACTAGTTTATGATTGAACTGCAGGTAAATGAAGTGCTGTGTTCTAATTAATTTTTTATGTGACATTCTTTAATTGCATTTTTATTCAATGTATAAAACTGTCACCATGAAATAGGTTATATTACATTAATTAATTATTAAAATACTTAAAATTGAATTCGAGTTGTTTACTGACACATTCATAAAAACAAGAAACTCGTATAAACTTTATAAAATAAACGACAGCTTCAAAACAAAGCAACACGTTATTACGAGTTTCAAGTTACCACATTGCTAAAAAATTAGCAAAATAACAGCAGTTTTTAGAATCGCTGGGTTTTCAAAAGTGTTAAATATACATACGTTCCTTAGCAATATTTATTTTTTTCTCACTGACAAATCAGTAAAAAAAAGCCGATTTACCCTGCTGATGGTTTAGAGAGTATTGCTATTGATTATTAATTCAATTAACACTGAATTTCTATTTTCAAATAAAGATTTTTTCAGTAAATAATGTTTTGAACATTTAGCAGGAAATAACTTAAAAGTGATAAAATTTCTGCTAAATGTCTATATACATTATAATTAATTTCTGTCCAACCATTAACTGTTCACAGTATCTTAAGTAACGAATTAAATATTCCATTCTTCCAAAGTAAATCAATCAATACTGAGTGAAGAAACTTTATTAAAGATCTTGTTAAAGTCTATATATTTCTTAGTTTCCAAGCTTTTATCTATTATTGTGAGATGATGTAATGATTTACAATTACTCAACTCAATTAGAATTGGTAAAGTTATTGCAGACATATTGTAGTAAAATTACACACCAAAATATTGTATAAAACTTTAGATATTTTTACTTCATTATTACTTTACTACTATTATAGATACTTTGCTATTCTTAAACAAAAATTACATTAAGGTTAAAAGATATTATAGTTTGTCAAACAATGATTTGTTTGTTATGGTTTATTTTTTTTAATATACATTAAATTTTATAAATTTCATGGCGTGCTATAACATGTAATCAAATAATGACTGAAACTTAAAAAAATTCATTTAGTAAATTCATTACAAATAAACAAATTTGATCTGCCCGAGTAAGAAAAATGATTATTTTAACTAACAATATAAACACAAATTGTAAATGGAAGATTCCCGGTTCCTCCAAAAACTTATAAGAATTTACTTATAAAAACTTACAAACATTCTTTTATCGTATCTCACAGCTTAATTTTTTATCTTGAATATTGAAAGAAGTACAAAAAGGATCCAACATACAGAGCTACTTTTGCAAAAACCATGCCTTATCTTAATAGATAATTAAAAAAGAAGAAATAAAGTTATTTGTTTCGACAACAGTGAGAAACACTTAGAGTACGTACACTAAAATGGAGAAATTTTTACTCAA
>JABFPM010004064.1:0-13271 GCA_022817325.1 Idris sp. 1 HC-2018 | reverse complement strand
GAAAAATAAGACAAAAAAATATTCAAATTTATTAGTAACTTGGAAATCCAGGATTTTAAAATAAAAAATAAATTAATATAATTTTATAAATGACTCGTTATTTATTTATTATAAAAACTTACTTAACACTGAAAAATAAAAAGTAACGTTGAAAGTATTGATAAATAACATCGAAGTTTGAAAGTATTTTATTATCACATTAACATAAACAAAGTTATATAATAGTAAAATTATCATCATATCATAAATTATCTTTAATTTGACCATAATTCTGTGGCTTCCGATAATAACCAGGTATGTGACATTTTAATTAAAATTGAGATATTTTGAGAAAATGTAGCGTTGATTGAGTACTTTCAGATGCAATAATGGTTTAGATCAATTTTCAATTATATATTTCACAATAACTGTTAAAAATATTAATAAAAAGAGGAAAAAATGGTAATAACCGGGTATGCCCTATACCTGCAATAGGAATATAAACTTAATTTTGTATGATTTAATTGATTTAATAAAAATCTTTTCATTAAGTTTCATTAAGATCTAGGTAAATTAAAACTTGAAATAATTAAAAAAAACAACTTATTTTTTGTATTTAAAAGATAAAATTAAATTTAAAAGCTTAAATTGCTTTTTTCTCAGTTTTATTAAAATGTTTCTTACCTGGTTATTACCGGAACCCACAGAATTATAATTATACTTTTTTAAGCAATATAAAATAATTTAAAGGCATATACATATAAAAAGACTATATTTGTTATTAAATAGATTTATTGTATATTAGTAATAACTGCCATCTCATTTATTCTTTTACCAAACTTTTAATACAAGATGTAAATAAAAGTTTAGCACAAAATTCAAAATTTGAATAAGTTTTAAATATGTATAGGTAAAAAAAAACTGAAATGAAATATTTTGTTAATATTTATACATTTTAGTTTCAAGTAAATTAAATTTTTAAACTGTAATTAAATATGTTTTTAAAAGTAACAATTTAAGTAATCATATATTTTTATATCGATTTCAACATATAAACTATTTATTTTATTTAGAAACTAATTAATTCTGCTTTATACATAATTGAAACATACTCAAATTTCAATTTACTTTCGTTATAATACTTCGTCACTTTATAAATATCAGCTTTGCCACAATAATGATTGAAAATTACATTTTAATCATTTATAAATTGACGTACTTCGATAAGTAATACAATATATAAAATATTACAAAATGCATATCGAGGTACTATTATGTATAAAAGTGTTCTAATAAATAAAAAAAAATTTAAATCATTTAAAATACTATAAAATTATTAGAAATCCTACAGATAACAATTAACAAAAGAACATACGAAAAACAGTAAAATATAATACATTTTAAAATATAATGTATTTTAATTTTGTGATAACTTTGATGGATATACACATGATTTAAAATAAAATTTTTGTTTCTGATAAGTTGTTTTAAGTCTACAGCAATATAAAATGAAAGACTTTGGACGTCGAAGTAAAACGAACTATTTTGTTTTTAAATATATAAATGCTAAAATTTATGTTTTGGCATGTACGATGTAAATATATTTAATTTTTATACAATTTCGTGTAGAATATAAATAAATTCGTATTATATAATTAATATTTGGCTTCAATCACATCTCGGACTTAATTTCTAGTACAAAACTAGCTGTTTACCGGCAGCTGTGTTATTGGCGGTTTTTATCCTACGATGTAAGAAAATGAAGCTTGCTTCGGTCTCGATTATCACATCCTCTCAAAGTAACATTAATAAAACATAATTTCTTTAAAAAAAAGAAAGACAAAGAATGATTATGCACCTCGTGAACTCAATTCCTATAATTGCAAAATCATCTTTTTCAGCTAAAATTTTGTAAATTTATTATACAATTAAACAAAATTGCACAAACCATTTTCGATAAAATAATTACAACGACGGACGATTTCCAGTGACAATATGTGTCTTGATAATTACATATACATATACAATGTACGCACAATATATTTTTAATTATAAATATTACAACGGCGTTAAAAAATGACTAAATAGAAGGGTGTGTAGCGCGTGTCAAAAGTTTTTTGTTAAAACGGAATCGATCGCAGTTAGTGAGAGATAACCAGCAAAAGAATCTACAAAAATAAGTCGGCAAACAATCGAAATGAAAAATCGCCGACAAATTCGGATTCGCTTTGCTAAGGCTTTTTTTTATATTCAATTCAAACATTTCCTTGCAATCCCTTTAAAGTTATTGCTGCTATATTTTACAAAAATATTGTCCATTATAAAGACGCTTGTTTCATTCACGACACGCGCACTTTTGATACGTTTTTTTTTTTTCATTATTATCCTAAAAAATGTCCAGCTAATACAATTTACAATTTATTATATTTTTCATTTTACGATGATATGAAATTTTTCATGCATCATATATATATATATATTAAATATATCTGTCTTAGGTATGTAAATTATTTGTAACTTTAGTTTTTGATAAATTGGATTTGATAATTTTTTTCTTCTTTTTTTTTTGATGAAGTATATGCTGAACATTTTGACTGATTATATTCATGTCACCTAATTGAAATACTCGAGCAGGTAGTTTAATAAATTAACTCTTATATCGAAATTTTTAACAAATACTTTACACAATTTTGAATCAGCGATCGTCACATGGACGGTGAAACAGTATTTATTATTATTGATTTTTGCGGACACGTCATTTCTGCGCAGCGAAACTTACTCTAATTTAAAATATTCAAAAGAGATCAAAAATGGGAACTTTAGATGGTAACATATAAGCAACCAATAAGAGTCGACTTAAAAATTACATCAGTTTCCCATTTGTCATGTACTTTTAAATGTTTCTATCTGGAACTAATCTATCAGTCTACTTGTTTTTGTTCATATGTAGATAGACAAAATGAAAACAACTATCTAAACAAATCAAAATCAATGAGACAAAAAGAAGTATATATATACACACTATAAATGTACATATACTTCTGAATCTTCAAAATCTGTTGTCTCAATAATTTTCTAAGATTTGAGCTTTAATTTCAAGTCTTGAAACTTTTCAAAGAATTAGACACCATTGAAATAATAACATTCTGAATTCTTCTTTGAATTCAAAACTTCAATTAAAAATTCATGACCAAACCTTTCATGCGTAATTGAAAATATTTCAAACTGTTTTGTTTTCTTAAAATTGTTCTAACTATCCAAGTCAAACAATTTGTTTCCAAAATTGAAACTCTCTTTTTTATTTCAAAAACTCGTACTCCTCTTCCAAAATTTTATTCTCAAAGTTAACTCTATCCAAAAGCCATACTCTCTTTCCAAAATTCAAACTCCTTTTGTCCTCAAAATCAATCAATATTAGATATATCTCAATCACACCTCAGACATACAGTCTTCTTACAACCCAAACAAGCACTTATTCATTTGTTTGCGCTTGTTCGTCTTGCTTTTGGACGTGCTGGGCCCCACATCAATCGAGTTCCTTTTGCCCTCCTCCACAGTTTTACTGTTCCTCTTGCCCCCCTTATTTTCCCCCTCGTACATCTTCCTCAACGGCTGTGGGGTGTAATACAAGCTGAACCTTTTAGTCTTATTGTTATTCTGCTTCTGCTTGTTCTCCCTAAGCTCGTCTGTGGAATTAAATTTCCTCGGACCCGAGTTCCTAGGCGTCTCCTTCTTGTACTGGCAGCTCAGCCTCTTATGTTGGTCCTCGGGTTTCCTCTTCTCCCGCATTTGCACACTCTCGCTGCAAAAACCCTGCAATTTTGGAATCCGCGACTTGGTACCACCGTTTCTTAGTTTGCTACTATTTACCGCAGACTTTGTGTTCTTTGCACTCTCCAGCGTGTCTTTTTCAAAATAATAAACATTCTCGAAGCTGTCGCTCGACTCTAAACTGTGATTTGAACTGGACTTCTGTCTGTGGGCCAGTCTTGCGAACTGAATATTTACAAAACTGTCGGAAGTTTCGATGTCATTGCTGGAACCACTCAGACAGTCTGAGGAAAAGCCATTATTGAAATTGTTTCCGTTCAATTTTTCCTGATCATTCCTTTGGTTTCGTATTTGAAGCTTTTCCTGGGCATTGTCGAGCTTTTCCTCGGAGTTGTGGTAGGGCTTGACGTAGAGGGCACTGCTGGGCTTGAGGTAGAGGTCGACCTCGTCTTTGGAACGTGGCAGTGTGACGTCAATTGTGCTCTCGGAATTGTTTTTTTCATGCGGCCGATAGGGGAACGAGTCGTAGACCTTTCTGAGGGCGCTGTCGAACTCGTATGTGGCCAGTCTTATCGGCTGACACTGCTGATGCCCGTGTTGCTGCGGTGGTTCGATGGTTGCTGCTGCTGCGGTCTGCTCGCCTCCTAGAAAGCTCTGTTCCAGTACAGAGACAACAAAAGAGAACAGAAAAGCTCCGCTACAGATACGACAAACCACTACTAAAGCTTGGACAGTTGCCTCGAGAAAGTTAATGATGATTTTAGGGCTGTGAAATAGACTTGTCACCAAAGCTATTCAGTTTGGGAGATCTTAATTTGAAAAATTTAAGGCACTTTTTGAATTGAAAATTATTAGTTAATAATAATTTAAATTAAAATTATTTTGTATAATAATGTAAATAAGTATAATATATTTACCTATAAATTTTTTCATCTTTCAAAAATAAACTTAAGTATAAATTAAATAGTTTTTGTAACAAACTTAATTGTAAAATTGTTTGTAATCATTCGTCGAAAATGTTTAATCGAAAAAGAAGAAGGGTTCAATAAAAGTACATTTTTAAATTAAATTAGCCTTGAAGGAAATTTATAAAATAGAATAAAATGTAGACTGTTATTAAAAAGAATAATAAGTACAAATAATTTAATTCAAAAATGAATACCAATAAGGTCGACAAGTTAACTACGAGTAGTTTCTAGTAATATTCATTTATTTAATTTATTATATTTACATGAAAATAATAAATAACAATGTTTGTAGATAGTCAGTGAAAAAAGATCTTTAAAATTTTAAGAATTATTAACAGTTTTTTTTTCGATCAAATATTTTTCGACGAGTAATACTGGAAATAGGAACACCATTTAACAATTGCATAAATATTCTTAACAAGATAATTTTGTGTTTGGTTTTTTTTTCTATTTTTTTAACAATTGTAATTCCCTGGTCAAGAACCTTTTCAAATTAACAGACTCCCGAAATAATCGTGAGAAAAAAAGTACTACATAGGGAAAAGGATCCTACGCAAACTAAAACACCTCGGAACTTTTTCTGTTTCTTCAATTTATAACTACAAAAAGTGACAATACGATATATAACATTTACTAATACAAAAGTTGTATGAAAAGTTGTTAAGAAAGCAATGAAAAGAATACAGTTGTGATATATCTAATAACAAACATGAGTGTTCAATGAAGTTGAATTTGATCTTTGATCGTGGTTAAAATGCATGAGTGCAACCTTGATATTTATGAAATAAATGTAAAGTCAATGTAGCAAAATTAAAAATTAGAAATTTTACTATTAAATAAAAGTATTCGTATAAATTTCACAATTCAAGTCAAATTATTTGTCAAGTTAATAAAAAGTTTTACATTGATTTGACAGAATATATGTTTACAATTTTTTTTATTAAAACACAAGTATAATATTAACGCAGAAACAACTGTATAAATGATCTGTTCGAGAAGTTTTAAATATATACATCAAAATGAATCCTTATAGTAGATACTTGTAACAGGATAGAATAGAAATTTAGACCCTTTTTCCTGTGTAATTTGTCAACTGAGACCAAATATCCAAACCAATTTATTCCGAAATGAAAGGAAAGTATCCCTTATTTGCATAATTTAGTGATTTGTGTATAAATATATACAAATGAAAATCTCTGAGTAGATCAGTGAATTTTTTTGGAATGAAATGTAAATACTCAAAGCTAGTGCATGAAAATTTTTGTCTGGTGTACTGGGTGACCATGCGATAAGCCCTGTGAAGTGTTTAACAAATTTAAAAAAATAATAATTAAAAAGATAAATTTACCGAAAGCCAGGGATGATCGAGAACGTCTTCGGCACTAAATCTGAGTTCTGGTTGAGCTTGCAGCATATTGGAAATGAGCTGTTTGGCTGTGTCAGATATGTTGTCCCAATAAGGCGACGTGAATTCATATTGAGCACTTAAAATGCGATCAAACAGTTCCTCTTGTTCGTTGTCTGTTGATACAAAAGGTGGAAAACCACATAACAAAATGTAAAGAATAACTCCAGCAGCCCAAACGTCAATCTAAAATAAAAAAAAATTATTTTAACATATAAAAACGATTTAAAAAAACAAAAAAAAAATGCAGAACCTTTAACCCATAGCCAGTCTCAGCCAAAATTTCCGGAGCAACATAAGTTGGAGTGCCACAAACTATGTACAATGGCTCTTTGACTACTTGGGCTAATCCAAAATCTCCTAATTTCAAACACCTCACATGACTACCATCCATTTCTACCAGCAAATTTTCGGGTTTTACGTCACGATGAACTATGTGGTGTGAATGCAAATACGCCAAAGCAGATACCAAGTGTCCAATCATCACACTGGCTTCAGGCTCTGAGAATTTTGTTGCTGCAGATATTGCATCAAACAAATCTCCACCCTGACAAAAATTAATTACATGTTTACTCAATGTCTATTTTTACATAAGGTTTCTACATTGAATAAATTATTTACTAAGTTATCTTAAAACATTTTGTACATCTTACCTTGACTAATTCCATCACTAAAAAGAGATGATTCGCAGTCTCCTGTTCTGCTATTAAACTTATAATATTTGGATGACAAACTTGTCGTAAAATAGCAACTTCGCTTGCCAGCATGGTTTCTTTTCCAGAACATTTCTTTTTATCTACAATTTTTATTGCATATTCTGCTCCAGTTGTTCTAATTAAAAAAATAAAATCAAGTATTAATAAAATATAATACTTTGTACAAATAATTTTTCAGAATTACTATAATTATTATTAAGTCATACTTATGAACACAATGCCTGACAACTGCAAAATTTCCATCTCCAATGACGTGTCCAACTGAATAATGCAGCCTCAGTGAATGCGGCAACTTCAGGGAAACAGGACTCGGTGTTCTGACCTGAGGCACGGTTAAACACTTTTTGCCAGACTTTCTTGGCATTTTTGGCATTGGTCCACTCTGCCTCTTGGAAATCCACGGACCTCGCCTGTAGCTCTGCACGCACTTTGACTCTTCAAAGTCGAGCTCAAAGTCGTCCTGACTAGATTTTTCGGTGCCGTAAGCGATGAATATGTCCTCGTTGTCAAAAAACTGATCCAGAGAAGTGATCTGCTGACACGATAACGAGTAAACTTTGCGTACAGCACCAGAGTCCAATTTCACCGCCTCGGTGATCGCCTCGAAAACGTGCTCCAGATTCGGAGCATTTCGTTTATTTAACAAAAGTCTCACAACTCTTCGTGGTTTGGTTCCATTTCTTATGAGAGTTATGATCCGGGCCTTGACGCAGCCGGGAATCACACTCATTTGTCTACCGGTGCCAGCCGGAGACTGTGGCAGTCCGGACAGAGAACTGCCACGTCGAACTTTGGAAGCTGAATATTCAACCTGCAGAAAATATTAAAAATTTATATATTTTATTTCTTTAAAATATTCAGGATTTATATTAAAATAATAGTTTGTTTAATTTGTCTAAATCTTTCTGAGTTTATTTGAAGTTTTTCTTAATTGATATTAAAATGATAATTTTCAAAGAAATGTGTATACTTTTTTGAAAACTTCTCCCTGTCCTGAGACAACGTAACACTTGCCATCCTCGAGTTCGTTAATATTTTGTATTTTACGTCCATCCATGCTATAAATCGCTCGGACTCCATTTGGCAGCGTTACGCTTGTAACCAGAGCCCTCGTGAGATCAGAAGCTAAACTGTCGAAACTCCGGTACCTCTCCTGGGTGACCGCCATGACAACACCGGTGTAAAATTTGTCGCCATTACGAAAAAACCGAACTCGTTTGGCTTTTTTCGTGGCAGGTGTACGTAGAACGTTTAGAGTGTTTTGCGATGTGATGTTCAGCAGTCGCTCGTCCAACGACGTTACTATTGACGGATGAATTTCGCTGGCTGCCGACATGGCGCTTTCACTCGGAGAAGAGATGCCTCGAGTGATCGGCTCTTCTGTCATTCTGAAAGTTTTAATATACAAATTAATTCTTCGAAAGAAAAACTTGAAATACAAAGTTTCTTAACATTTGTTAAAACTTTTTAATTATTTGCAAAACAACAAAAAAACTTGGAAAATTTTAAAATAATTACTTTCAAATTAAGAAAGAACTGAATAATTAATAAATGAGAAAAAATTTGTGATGATAAATTTAGTTTGAAAAAACTGGTTTAATGATTTTTTTTTCTTTTGATATAAAATATGCTGTTTTTTCAGCATGTTACTGTTAAATTAAACAAAACTGCTTGCTCGGCAAGCAGTTTTGATACCTTTGTAGTTCCAGCAAAACTGATATTTCTTGGTTATTTATCTTACAAGTTAAAACAATGACTAATCATAATCTGAATATCTACAGAAGTTTGAAAGATTTAGAATTTTTTTTCTTCTCCCTCTTTCATAGCTTTTACACAATACATAACTGTACACATTTTCATTTCATTAGAATGTGAAAAGTAAGAAAATTAATAAATTATAATCACTTTTATACAGGTTTGAAAGTTTTATTGCAATAGTTTCTCAGAAAATAATTATTTTACAATTCATGACAATTAACATTTTTTTTCTCCGTACCAACATTAAATATTTACAAGTTCCTCTTTATTTTAATATTTTTGTAATAAAAAATTAATGTCCCTAAAATTTTATTAATCCTTTCTTCTTTAATTTTGGAGATAAGATAAAATTCTTTAGACAATTGACGGTAACAGGCACTCATTTAGATTAAAAAAAAGTGTTTTTCAAATATTGACAAGTGTAACTTTCTAAATATTACTGCAAAACAGGTTAAAATTAACGTTCAAGAAAAACAAGTGAAACAATTGATTTTTTACAACAAAAAGTAAATTATGTAATGGCACAAATCCTTCAAAAGATGCCGGAGCTCTGGTTTTTAATTAATTTTACATTCCAGCCGCAGAATTAAGGTTAACTTTTCACCTCTTTAAATCTAATTGCTCAAACCTTTCTCTGATAATTGCAATTATGCTAAAAAAAAAGTTGCATAAACAGTCCAACATGAAGTCAGAATGAATCAGATAGATATAAAAAGCGGAGACAAAAGTGCTTACCTGTAATTCGTTTATCGCGTCTTTCGTCGAGTTTGATTGTAACAAAACTGCTGTTTTATTCACCGCTGCCAAGCTGATACATTTTTGACGGTCAGTAGTAGAGCGATTGTTGGGCGACAGACGCGTCGCAATGTATCGCTGTTTTGAAGCACAAACTTGTTTACTTGACTTTCCCTGGGTGGACGAGGAGAAAAAAAACTAACTTGAACTTTACGAGGAAGAGAAGTTCCGCCTACACTGCCGACTCGCAGCAGTTTATATAAATCAAAAATAAAAGTTTTATCTTTCTTGTTGTGTGTCAAAGCAAAGGCGGAACCGGAAATTTGAATCGATGGTGGGGACGGCATTCAAATATGATTTTTAAATTGATGCTTTACTTTTTTTGAGATGCGACAAAATACATTTATTGAATTATGAAGTTAAGTTGTTGAATTATTTTGATTAGCATTTGTCTTTTTAATAGTATTTTCTCTAAAGTATACAAAATTGGTTCATAAAAGTATAATAAACTTTATACAATTATATTGTGAAATTTAAATTAGTGATGAACACTGATTTTAGTTAATTTTTCTTTATTATTAATGTTGGATTTAATTTTAAATCTTATAAATTTTGTTATTACAATTTATCTAATTAATAATTTTTGGATATATATTATTGAGGAAAAGAGTAAATGGCAGTTGATAAAGTAGAAAAACGGTGAATTTTTATTGCATTAAAGGACACTAGATGGTGTTTACTACTTATTATGCCATAAGAATATGTATGAGCCGCTTCAGTGGTTTGGTGGTGAATGCGTTTGCTTAAGGAACGTCAGAACGCGAGTTCGATTCTTCTTTCGAGACGTTTTTCACAACTCAAAAATTGTGTGTGGAGCACAAACTTTGTGCAAAGGATTTGTGCAAACTTGGATCAAACTGTTGTTATCAGGGTAAGAATAAAAGTGTATTTTTCACAAAATTTAATAAAACAATTATTTATATAGATATATAGTCATCATAATAATCATTGAATATGTTTTAAGTTAATGCTAAAATATGTAATGTTTTAAAAATCACACGGAGATGACAAAACCCCAGCGGCTGATGAGATTCACACCACTGATTGGCGTGTTTACGAAAAAAAATCTGAAAACACCACTGAGTGGCGCGCACACACCACTCATTGGGGTTTTTAACCTCAACTAGTAGTGAGAATAACCTAAATGACATTCGCAGTTATACAGCAGTGCAGTACGCACTATTTGTTATTGTGAAACACACCACTGAGTGGGGGGTATCAACACACCACTCATTCACAGAAAAAATATTGGCACGTGTGCTGCACGGTCCATGGCACATCAGACGTACTATAAGGTAGGTATGTCTGACGTGCCGAAGTTGGCACGTCTGACGTGCCAAATTGAAAAACCATGGAAACATCTTTGAATAAATTGGAAATTATAACAATTAATAAAATAAATAAATAAATTTGAAAATCGGGGAAAAAATTAGTAAATGATAATATTTTAAAAGTTTTTATATTTAATAACAATATTTTTTTAAATTTTAATTTATATCTATATCTAATATTATTTAAAGCTAACTTACAACTTATATCTTGGTGATAAATACAAAGTTTTTTCCTTCTAAAGAGAAAACCCTGGTGCGATCACAGGCAAATCCGCGTATTTGATTAACTTTAATGTTCTAGTTTTATGAGCAATATATGCGTGATAATGTTTATCGAAATTAATTTCTTTGACGATATTTAAATAAAAATAAATCTCGTCGTTCAGAATAACGATATCAAGAATTTGACCAAAATTCATCTCACTATTTTGCAAATTGATTACAACATAAGTACCAGTATAATAGTTAGTGCCATGAATACACATTTTTTGTAAGATTTATATGATGCTTGCTCTTCACTTGTCTCGAAATATTTTTCCCGTTCTACTGTTTTATTATTTTCTGCCCTAAGCTTAACAGAACTTTCAAATTCTAAAGAATGCATCATTTGACACATTTTCAGAGATTCTTTCGTAGCAATCGTTTTCAGCAATTTTTTTTTGCAACTAGTAGTCACTGCTGTTGTTTTTAGAGTACGGTGATAAGACTCGAATCGCATACCCAAGTAAAAGATATTTGACCCATGCAAAAGTAAAAGTCGCGGATAGTGTGTCAAAAAATGGAATTTGGGTTTCAAATCGCCGTACAGTTATATAACATATTAAAGTTAGTTATCAATTTTTGCAAAATTGTAGCATCGTAGCGAACAAGTCGTGGAGAAAGAAGGATATCGGTCATTTGTCGCAAATACAAATACAACTCCCAGTGTTCATCGCCACGCGGAATTAAATCACCAATCATAAGTGCAAAATATTTCACTAAACACAAACATTCAGCTGCGGACAATTTCAATTCTTTTCCTTGCGAAGCACGACTCTCGGAAATTGCTGAAGGTTTGTTGGATTGCTTTTGTGGACCATAATTAAAATTTGCAATTCTTGTATTTAATTCTTGCAGTGTAAAATATTTCTTATTATAAACAAAAGTTTCGATTAAAGAATTCATGGTATACTTTAACACACCTTCCGGATTATCGTCCATCAACTTTGTGAAAAACACATTCTTCTTTTATACCATTGTTTTTTTCGCAAGCACCATTATGATAATTTTGAACATTTCTTAATCTTGTATCATCTTCTGTTGTCATAGACGAAGCCTCTGATCGAGTGAGTGTGCATATTCTACAGTAATTATCGGCTTTAAAACTTTCTGCAAACCCCATGATTGTATTTAAACCCAGATTGTCACCAATAAGGAGTACGAGTTGAAATTGAACTTTATATAAAACTCCACTAATGTCAATGTCGATCCCTTCAGTATTTAAATAATTAAGTTCATCAATCAATTTATGAAATACTTTTTCATTATTGCTATCTTTTTTATCATTTGTATGAAAGAGAGCCGTAAAAATAATACTGTCAAGTCGCGATGATATGTGAGGAGGCAAAGTACCAATCGTTGAATATACTGCAGCAAATTTGTTTTGTCCAGCGTGGCTACCAAGAGAATCTCCTACGTCTATGTCATCATAAAAAGTAAAGAGTGGCAAAACTATTTCATTCGCGAATTTTTGAGCATATTTCTTTAACCACAGATCACCTTGGATAATGTTAGTGATAAGATATTTTTCTTCTGTTAGTTGTCGAGTGGAATTCATGATTTGTTTGAAAACCCCGGGTATTTACAGAAATACTTTCAAGCATTGTATTAAAGGAATATGTACCCCGTACATATTTGTTGGGATCATTTTTGAAACATTACCAAAAAATTTTCTTTCAAATCGCATTCCTTAAAAATTCTTGAAAGTCGATCAAGCTTTTTTTCCTGAACAACTTGAAACGTTTGGAATCGGTATTAATATAATCAAACGTAGATTTATGTCGTGAAAAAATTGTTTTGATATCATCTACTATTTTTCTGTCAGCATTTGCTGCTTGCAAAACAATGTTAATATCGTGTTCTAAGGACGGCAAGAAAACTTTAACAACAAAACTTTCGATTTCATTAACTATAATATTAATTATTTTTCGTGTCAAAGAAGGATCAGCGTATAAACATAACAAAAATGACATAACATAATTAAGTAATTAGAATACGTCCATCTTGATGATTATTTTTAATGCTTACGTTGAAAATCAGCTAAGAATGTGCGATTCTTACAGCGTATTAAGTTGCTTCGTAAGAACAGTAACAGGTTGAGGAGAATTTTTGAATTTCATATCATTAACCGATTTTTCGAAGAACATCCACACAATGTCGCAGGTGGGGGGAAAATTTCTAAGTGCAGACAGACAAAAGTAACAGAATTCTATTGCACTTATCGCGGTTTTAAAACTATACAGTTCTCCGTTTACGCAAATATGGGCATATCTCACAAATCGTTAATTTT